>JAYMTT010001154.1:0-10291 GCA_036898025.1 Hypseocharis bilobata
AGGAAGCGAAAAGGAAGGAGACGAAGAAGATCAAAGAGGTCGTGGTGCAAGAGGGGGAGCGAATCGGAGTCTCAAAGCTAGCTAGCTTCTGGTTCTGTTGTTTGTGAAATTAGTAGTACTTGTTTGTTGTTTGTTTCTCGAGAAATTGTGAGAAATGGATTATTCTTGTTCTTCGGAGGTTAACGGAGGTAATTGATTGCAAAATTTTGTGATTCGAGCGTGTATCTGTGTTTTGGTTCTGATTTCTTCTGGTTATCTATGGTGATGATGGTGTAGATTCTGAGGATGCGCTGTACAAGGAGCTGTGGTATGCATGTGCTGGTCCTCTGGTTACAGTGCCTCCACGAGGAGAGCTTGTTTTCTATTTTCCTCAAGGTCACATCGAGCAGGTAAGTTTCTTCGAATTTGATTCTTTTTTTTTTTGCTGCATTTCTTTGAAGAAAGCTTGATGTATTGGTTTCTAATTGTATCCGATTTGATTTATTTTTTGTGATTTTTTGTGTTGTTTTGATTTGGATTCCAGGTAGAGGCTTCAATGAATCAAGTTTCCGAGCAGCAGCTACCAGCGTATGATCTTCCAGCGATGATCCTATGTCGTGTGATCAATGTTCAATTGAAGGTTAATTATGACACTAATATTAGTTTCAAATTAATGCTTGAAATGCTAATTAATTAGAGTACTGCTTTCGATTTTTTGTTTTGTTTTTTTATGGTCTTTTGATTCACTTTCAGGCTGAACCAGACACTGATGAAGTCTTTGCTCAAGTGACTTTGCTTCCTGAACCCAATGTATGCCACTTTGTTAGTATTATATTTCAGTGTTTGTTAAAAGAAGTACTAGATGATTTGATGATCTTACTAGTGAAATAAATGTGTTTCCATATATTGCTAGCAACACGAGAACTTGGTTGAGAAGGAGGCTAATGCGCCTCCTGCCCCTCAATGTTCGGGTGTGCATTCATTTTGTAAGACCCTCACTGCCTCTGATACCAGTACTCACGGTGGATTCTCGGTGCTGAGACGGCACGCAGATGAATGCCTACCTCCACTGGTTAGTTTTCTTCTTTTTTTCTCCCTTGTATATTTGTGTATTGTATCATGTGTCCCAATTTCTGAATTTTCTGTTCTGATAGTTATGTCATGGTGGTTCTTTGGCAGGACATGTCCAGGCAACCTCCAACTCAAGAGTTGGTCGCCAAAGATTTGCATGGAAACCAGTGGTACTTTCGCCATATTTTCCGAGGTAATGGCCATTCTCTCATTGTTTGAATTATGCTTTTATCATCCTTAACTATTCTCTAATATTGCCTAGAGATAGTTCCTTATGCAGCTATGCTGGGTATTGGATGATTTCATATTGGCAAGCTCATTCCCTCTCTACATATTTTCAGAATTTATATGGTGTCAGTTAGTTAATCGATGTTATGATCGTTAAAGTTCAGTAGTTCTCACTACTTAACAGTGTGTGAAAATGATTGATTCTTTTATGCATAAACTGCAATGTTTTATAGATAACTTGAGAAAGACACATCTATCTTTAATACTGATATCTATTGTCAGTTTATTGTCAAGTCTTATTAATGCAATGTGAGGCAAATTTATGATTCATTTGAACATTGAAATATCTTGTCAATCTCAGTGGTTGCTTGCTCATTTCCAGAATTTACAACACTGAGAATGGTCATAGGTTATGTAGGCACTTTAGAGTGCTATATATATAGGTTGGGTCCTTTGCTACACCTAATTGAATCGGCTAGCTAATGATAGCTATCAAACATTATGGTGACATGATTCCCATGTGACAAATGACAAGTGTTCTGACTTCAATTCCTGATTAAGTCTTAAGTCCATTGTAGAAGTACCATGTCTCCTAAAACTACAATCAAAAGGGAAGGGGAACAATCTGTTCATCAAACACATACATGTTTACTGTCATGCTAAAGTCGCTTTCTTGTGGCCTTTGATGGTTAAGAGATTGTTAATGCCCTCTTCTTACTGAAATGCCATAAATGATTTCTTACTGCCAGGTCAACCAAGAAGGCACCTTCTTCAAAGTGGTTGGAGTCACTTTGTCAGCTCCAAAAAGCTTGTCGCAGGGGATGCTTTTATTTTCCTCAGGTTTGATATTCTTTTCGTTTTCAACCAGTTCTCCTGATCGTTCATGTCTAGTGCTGCTTGGCGCAGCCTTGAGTGTTGGTTGTTGACAGCACAGCCAAAGCTTAGGTGCCCTGTCAGTTACTCAATCTAGGTAATGGCAAATTGGAATGTCTGTTTGCAGAGGTGAAACTGGGGAACTTCGTGTTGGAGTAAGACGGGCTATGAGGCAACCAAGTAATGTTTCAACTTCAGTCATATCTAGTCACAGTATGCATATTGGAGTCCTTGCGACAGCATGGCATGCTGTTTCAAGTGGAACGATATTCACTGTCTATTATAAACCAAGGTGAGTGGTTATGCTCTATATTATGCATAGCAGAATGATGTACAAGTTTCTTATTTTGGGGCATACGATTACATCTAACCCATGGTATTTTGGTAAATGATATTGCTATAGGACTAGCCCTGCTGAGTTCATTGTTCCTTTTAATACATATATGAAGTCTATCAAGAACAACTACTCTATAGGGATGAGGTTCAAAATGAGGTTTGAAGGTGAAGAAGCACCAGAACGGAGGTGTGTTCTTCCTCGAACCCTGCTAACTTTTGCTCTTTATCTCTGCTAAAATGCTAATCTACGAGTTTCATTGATATATAGGTTCTCAGGCACTGTGATCGGAGCTGAAGATGCTGATCCCATAAGGTGGCCTGGATCAAAATGGAGATGCCTTAAGGTAGTATCATATAATGTATAAGAATGAACAGTTATTGCTTCTTGTATATGCTGAAAGAACGTTATATTTCTCTCAGGTTCGATGGGATGAAACATCATTGGTTAATCATCCAGATAGAGTTTCTCCTTGGAAAATAGAGTCTGCTTCTGCTTCCGATCAGGATCCCCTTCCAGTTTGCCCGACGAAAAGACCGCGCACAAATGTGACGCCATCATCTACTGGTTCCTCTGTTCTTACAAGGGAAGGTATAGAACTTATAATTTTTAAAGATGCCTCAGAAGTCTTTACTATTTTTTCCTGTTATTTTTCTATAGTACTTGTAGGTTGTAAAGATGCAATTATTGAATGAGTGCATTCATTTATATGAACAGGTTCATCTAAAATCACTACAGACACTTCACCAGGAAATGAGTTTTCAAGGACATTGCAAGGTCAAGAAATCTCAAACTTGAGAAGCAATTTTCCACAGACTAATGACTCAGATGCTGCTCAAGACCTCATTGTAAAGATTCCATCACAAGGTAAGCATCAAACTGATGTGGTTTATGGTAAGATAAGATTTGGACCCAAGGACCTGCTTCCTCAAATGGTGCATGGAGAGAAGTATATGAGTCTAGTGTCAGGTTCCAGGATCATGCCTGAATCATATGGGTTCTGTCAGCTTTCTGTTGATCAAAACTGTCAAGATGCCGACTGGTCGAAGAAGCATGTTTTAGATCAGAAAACCAGATTCAAGTTGATTTCACATGCAGAGTCCACAGCACATTCGAATCTCTCATTTACCATGTTGGATACTAGCATGAAACTTCCTGAACCAGAAGTTAGAGAGACACAGTATCAGATTCCTGTTAATTTTGAACATGCGGCAGTTAGTGAGAATGATGAACTGCATGGTCTTGACGTTGAGCAGCATCCAGGAAGGTCGCTCCTGCCTTTGCTACAATCTTCATATGCTGAAAATTCTCATTATCCAGTGGTTTTGAATTTGCAGCCACAAATTTTGCAACAAGAAGGGATGAAAGGTAAAGGAGATAGCAGCTGCAGACTCTTTGGTTTCTCCCTTATTGACAACCCTGCTGCAGCAGAATCAGCGGTTCTTTACACTGATTCCATGCATACGCCAAAAGGGCAAGTCAAACACGTATCAGGTCAAGTGCAAGATTTGAAATCCAATATGTTGACGGGGCAAGACTTTACCAAGATTTCAATGCTAGGTGATGAACAAGCCATACCTTCAACTCCAGAGCAGCAAACTAGAGATGTTCAAGTCAAGCCGCAGGGCGGTTCAACAAGATGTTGCGTTGAGGTTTTCTCTTATCCTGTCCGATGTGATTAACTTACTTCAATGAGGATTCCTTTTTCTTCTCTAAATGCAGCATGTAACTTGTGTTTCCATTGTTTCAGGTTCATACCCAAGGCACTGCGGTTGAGAGGTGCTCTGTGGACCTAGTGAAGTTTAATGGATACAGTGAACTTATAGCAGAAGTGGACAGAATTTTCGACTTTAATGGCGAGCTAATCCCCCCCCACAAAAAGTGGCAGATAGTTTTCACTGACGACGAGGGTGACATGATGCTTGTTGGAGATGATCCATGGGAGTATGTACTATCGACTCCTGAACTCTATATTTAATCTTTCTTGATATTCACCTTTTTTTCGTATGAACGAAGATTTATCGATGAAAACTAAGTGTGTAGGGCTTGTAGATTTTTGTATTTCCTATAATTTGATGTTTCTTTATGTATCAGGGAATTCTGTAGCATGGCTCCGAAGATCTCTGTGTACACTCGAGAGGAGGTACAGAGGATGGGTTCACATTCACAACCCCTGATTCCTAGAGTTAGGTCTCACCAAAATGTGGACTGAACAGTGAAAGAAGACAGGTTCGAACTCGAAGCTCTCTTACCAAAGTAACCTACATATTTGGAAGATTGTGTATTATTACCTATGATAAGATTCAGGTTTTCTAATACTTGCAAAAATTTATTAATTAAATTTTTTTTAGTTAAAAGTCTATGTAAGTTTTAATCACCAAGTTTTAGTCGCGAAAAGTCTATGTATTATTATTTTTTTGAGTTTTACCTACGAGTATTTCCACACTCTTTGAGACAATTCCGTTTGGACTACGTGACTAACGGTGCCTTCCAACAAGTGCTTTCCTGCAAATCCTTGACCTTGTAGAGACCCTTCAACTGCTGAATTCAAATAGGCATTACCATAAGCTCATGTAGCTTACTAAAGTTTGGTCACTAGTATACGAGGGGGTTTAATAACTAAACTTTGATCACTAAAAATTGGTTGTGTAGCTTTAATGACAAAGATAGGTCACCGTAAGTACATGTAGCTCAATTTTTGATCCGGAGATGATGGCATCCAATAAAATTTCTAATCCAAATTACACTGATTGGTTGAAGATTCAAAGGAATAAAAAGGGTGATAAAAATTGTCATGGTTGGTATTAATGCTATCAATCTAGAAGAAAACAAATGGGCAATCCTACTGCAAATGTGAACGATAATCGACCAGTCTGAGTAATCAATCTTCTCATCATGCTTGCAATGACAAAGATACGCCATTCTCAGATCCACCATTCTGTACAAGTTCAGAAAGATCACTGCTCTCGAAAAAGGCCCGGTGAAAAGCCTTGACACATTGTTCAGCTTCACTATCATGTACTATCAATGAGATGTTCACCTGGGTTTAGCACGAAAAGAAGTAAGAACCATTATCATCTGTTCAATCATTACTTATATATGAAAAAAGGATAGAGTTCCTCTGAAGGGACCTTGGATGCTCCTTGTGATATCATCTGGACATTAATTCCATTGGTTCGAAGAACACGAAATGCCTGCACCAAAACCAAGACATCAATATGAGAGAAGAAAGACACTACACGTATGAGTAAAACCGACCTAACTCAAGAATAAAAGTGCAACGTTAAAAATTGTATGAGAGATTTTTTTTTTCCTTCTAAAAATGGCCCTCCCATAAAGTTGAGCACCACTTATAGCCAATTCCTATAATTATGAATCGAGGTCCAGTGTTTTACCACTGACAGCTTTGAAATGTATACTTGCAACCGATCAACAAAAAGGATGGTTCATGATTATTTTCAGTAATTTGCATAGGAAATACAATACCTTTTCAAGTATCAATGAAGACAGCTGAACATTCCCAATGAGAGAGATGATTGATCTGTGCTGCAGGAGATTCACAACTGCGATTTTTTCAAGCTCTTCCACCACATGATCAAGTTCCTGCTCATATAAGATGCCGATTCAGATTAAATGTAATTCCAATATGTCATGGCTTAGAAAGTGTAATTTCTTCTTCTTAGGGGTGCCAATACAGTTCATTAGAAGGACAGGAGGCTTTTCAGACTGCTTTGGCACTAAGCCACAGTACATTTCTTCTATATTACATCCAGATACAAGATATGCTCGGATGTCTATTTGCAATAACCTTGGACAGAAGTCACAAGAACGGAATTTAATTGCTAGGAACACAAAGAACAAAACTTCAAAAACTGAAAATCAGTAAATATGAATACTGGCAGAAAGAACATGAGATGATATGCTTGCCTGCTGAATCAGTTCTCTACTCCAAATTTTGGATGGATCCAATGTCAAAGATATACTCACTTCACTAGTAGCAACAACATCCACAGATATGCCCAAATCTTCAAAGATTGCGAATACCTGCTTGGAGAAAAAGCCACATCAAATTGCTTTTATAGCAAACATAAGCAATGTGAAATAAGTGACAGAATACAACTACAATTAATAGAATTTGTCACCTTTGCTAGGAAGCCAAATTGACCGAGCATGCGGGTACTGACTATATCCAACATAGTGACATTCCGCTTCAGAACTATGCTGGTCAGCACAGCCTGTAATTGATTTTATGTAAAACAATGCTGGTTAGTACAAACTGCATATCAACAAATTTCAGATTCTAATCAGTCAAAATTCAGCTGCCACAAACCTCACTCATATCTCTTGTCTTAGTGATGAGAGTACCTGGAGCTTTAGGGTTATAAGAATTCTTAACCCTAACAGGAATTTCACCCTCTCTGGCTGGTCTCATGGATAGCGGGTGTAGGACCTAAAAACAGGTTATAACGTTAATACAAGTTTACTTGCTTAAACCAGAAATAACTTTACTATTTGGTGCTCATTGCAGACTTGATTAATGGTTTGGTCGTTATAAAATACTAGCTTACTACTGTAATTACTGCTTCTAATTATTGATTCAAATATATCCCTACAGAGAGAGAGAGAGAGAGAGCAAAACTTCCATGTTTGCTCATCAAAGCAGAGATCAGCAATAAGCTCTCTATCACTCATCAAATTCCTGGCCCCATATGCATACTGGATTTTGAAATAGAATGTTGACCGTTCAAACCACTCACTGGTCTGGTTCAGATTTAAATCAGATAAAGCATCTAAACCTCTAGAAGTAACAGGAAACTAACCTGAGCACCAAAATATGCAAGTTCAGCTGCCTCTTCAAATGTCAAATAAGGGACGGGTTCTGCATGTGGATAAATACTAGGATCGCAAGTCAAAACACCATCCACATCCTTCCAAACCTGTTAAAGTAGCAAACTAAGCTGATAAATAAGTTGCTTGATAAACTAGCATACCAAGACTTTGTCCATGATTCTCAACTGAAGTGTTGATTTTATTTCCGGCAATAGAATGCCGCATGTCAGTTCTAAACACAAAGCATAGGATGAATGCATGCATAACAGTGCACATATGTTATGACTTCTCGTGGTTGGACTCAGGGTCCAATCTGACCTGAATCTCTCGCAAGCCAAGGGCTTTGCCAATTGTTGTTGCTGTCAAATCACTGCCGCCCCTGCCCAGAGTAGTAATTGCACATGATTTCCAGCCCTGAAATTAGAAGAAATACATGTTTGTAAAGCTCCGCAGATAAAATGGAATTTAGACAAAGGAACTTATATGAAGTAACTAGCCAGTGGGACCTTTCCAAGGAAGCCAGTAACAATTGGAATTGCAGGATCACTAGTCCAGTCACCAAGCAATTTCTTGGCAATGGCTGGGTAAGTTACTTCCAAGATGTCTGCATTTGTGAAGTCGTCTGTGGTAATGAAACCAATATCAAATGCATCATACTGCAAACATTATATTGTGGCATAGTTAGTTATCATTAAAGACTAACTTGGGGCAATCAACAAGAATAAAATATAAGCCGGAGATAATGTAACAAAATGAAAATTTTGAAGAAACAAACAACATTTCTAGCAGCGTTATGGAACTGTCAAAGATAGCTTTCAGAAAAATGGCCTAGAAGGTATGTCTCTTGTGTACAAGATTCATACTTGGCGAGCTTTAACTCCAATTTTGTTCAGATAAGCTGCAAAGATTCTTGTGGACATGCACTCCCCAAATGAAACTAAATAGTCTCTCGTGCGGGGAGTCAACTCTTTCATCATAGCTATCCCTTTCAAAAGTTGCTCCAGTTCTTCCAAATGTGCTGCAAAATATCTCAAAAAGCTCAGAAACACAAACTTCAATATTTTTATTAATAGATTCAGAATTAAATGTCTAGGTGATTCGGTGAACAGAACACGAGAACATAGCCTCCAAGAACAAAATGACATCATTGACTATGCACGAATCAAGTAATTGGGCAAAAGAAGTACAAGAAAAGTATGCCGTCAATATCTTTTAGCAATCCCAATATACTTAAAGTTGACGTAACTATCATTTGCATATAAAAATGGGACTATTTATGCGTATGATCAAAACATACTAAAGCACTAAAAAGGCTCTTACCGGAAATAACAGCACCATCAATTCCAAGTTCATCCACAGTCCTACGTACACAAACCCACAAATGCTAATTCTATACAGTACAACTATGATTCTGAAAGCATAATATAATCAAGAAACGGTAAGAGAAAAACACAAAACCTCATGTGCAGGTCCTTTATAAAGGTCAACTCTTCAATATCTGATGCTTTAGAAACACCACAAGTGACAGCTTTCTCTCCAGCCTAAAGTACAGACACTGTAACTAAATAAGATAACAAAACATACTACAATGGAAACAAAAGCAGAAAAGGATCGGCACTATACGAGCAAAAGTTTGTTGGTCGTTTTTCCCATGGCTGAGAGGACAATGACAGGCCTTTCTTCGGGGAAACTGAGAATGAGACTAGCAACCTCTCTCATCCTCTCCCCCGATGCTAATGAGGATCCACCGAACTTCATGACACACGTTAATTGCTCCTCACTTCCATCACAGTTTTGCTTCTGATCAGTCTCTTCCTCTCCAAGAACAGCTCGGATTCCTCCATTGCTAGAAAGTTTCAATCCTCTCCTCTTACAACTATCTTCAATTGCCACATATAATCCACAAAATGAAGCTACTGATGCACCAAAATTTAGCCGTTTGGGCTGAACCGAGAGCCATGGCGTGTGTGAGAAACTTGAATTTCTAGAGAAACCATAGTAGGAAGATTTAATAGCACAGAAACGCAATGAAGCCGCCATTATCAAATCAGCAAACTCTACCACTCCAGAAACTTGACCGAGTAGCGAATTGTATCGACAAATTTAACAAAATTTAGGGTTTCTCCCAAATCAATTTCTCTTTCCGAACCGAACAGAATCGAAAAATTATCTTCAAAAGAACAAGTTCTATGCACAAATGTTTGAAACTAGTAGCGCATTTGGCTCAGACTCCTCATCAAACACATGGTGTGCACAAATCATAATTCACTCAAACTGAACTGAAAACGACAGAAAAACAGTTACCAGCCACTCCAACCGTTTGGTTTCCGAGAAAATGAAAAGAAAAAGGACTTTCACCGATCGATTAAAACATTTACACATTTATCAAACACTCAATTTTCCAGTGCTTTCTCAGCAACCAAACAAGATAATCAAATTGAAGCAAACCTGAAACGCTTAAGGTTTTTGACTAGCTCGCCATTCATGGCCGGTTCCGGAGCCCCGGCCCGTTTTATGTGAATGTTACCTTTTTGAAGCCGCCGAGAATGATAATATCACCAGTAGAGGATGGGAAGATCATGGATTCGTTAACCTAGTGGCACACGTGGCAACACAGTGAGGAGTAGTTCGGTAATTCTGTTGTGTGAGTGTCTAACTGGCGCGCAAATCCTTCGTAGTCTATGCTGAGGTCTTGTTGGACTCTGACTCGTTGTGAGTCAAAAGTCAAAGTTTCAACGTTCAAACATAACGTCACCGGGCTCAAGTCGGATTTTTACTTTGGGCTTGAATTCATGATTGGGCCTCTAATTTTAGGTTCACAATGGGGCCATCAACACTTATAGCCCAAATATATAATCTAGAGATATTGGACTCATAGCCTAACACAAATTATTTAATTTTAATTTCAACGAAGTTTCACAAAGTTTACGTTATCGTGATTGATTGTTTTTCATTGATTTTCGAAGAAGACAAGTC
>JAYMTT010001155.1:0-10290 GCA_036898025.1 Hypseocharis bilobata
ACCATAACTCTACCTTGATTTTCAATTTTCATTAATTGGAAAAAAAAATCAGATTTTTTAGATTGTGTTCTTTGAGAGCAATTGGGGAAATATATTGCGATTTTTTTTTTTTTTGGGTTTGAATCTGAAGATGAATCAAACCAAAACTGTTGATTTTTTTAAAAAAATTATTGTAGAGGTAAAATTACTATTATTGTTTTTTTTTTCTAGAAATTTGAAGATACGTCTTATTCATGCATGAAAAATTCTTTCATAGTTGACTCTTTTATCACTTCCCAATAATTTCATATTGCAGGTTCTTGGTGTAGACCAAGTGAAGTGAATACCTTTCTATAATCTATTTACATCTATGTTTGGAGGTCTTGTGAGTGGCCCTTCCAATAGCCCGCATTTAAGGAAGTCTGGAAGCAGACATGTGTTCTCTGATGGTATAAGTTATACACTTTTGAGCTACCAATAAGCAATAGTAGTGGGTATTTTTTTTTTTTTTTTGGGGATTTCCGTGGAGAAATTTTATGCACATGCCTGATGCATCTAGTGTCTCAGGTACAAGTGAGCTGGGAAATGGTGCCGAGGAAGGTTTCCTGCCGTCTGTAGAAGCAAATGAATTGAAGGGAGCAAGTACAACAATGAATACTGTTGCAATAATGCCGTCTCCTATTTTGTTGTGGAGATTTAAGGTTCATCGTATTCCGTACCGTCTATTTGAGTATATCTGATTTGGTGCAATGCAAGATGGATGAGTCCACTGATAACTAATTATCATTTGCTTTTGTGTTCAAAAATAAAAATAAAAATACTTGCATCCTTTGGTTGCCTGTGATTTTATTTCTTAACTTTCGCGTACTTTCAACTTGCTTTTATTACCACTATGTTGCTTTCATAGTTTGTCTTAGCCATGCTAACAGTTCCATCCTTTCTTAGTTACAGTTTAGCATGAAATTCTCTATAGAAATTCCCATTTAAATCTGCAAGATTGTATCAAGAATGTTGAATTTTCTATGTCTTCCTTTAGGATTGGAGCTACTCAAACAATCTGGCATTTCTCAGTTCCTTTTGAACTCCTGTATCATGTTAAGGATTAAACAAATCTAATGTTATTCAAATTTAGGTTCTCAGATTTGATTTAGGTAATCGTGGGGCAGCATAAATTATGCATGGGATGTTCAGTTCTAGTATTTGTTCATAGGTATTATCTGTTTGATTGAAATACAATAGCTTGTCTCAAGCGCATCAGCTTTTAAACTGTACCTTTTCCATTTATAATATTCTAATTTAGAGAAATGCCCAGGTACTATTGTTCTTCATCTGGGGTTTCTGTTGTTGCAAGGTCAGTTCTATTCCTTGTACTTGTTCTATAGTAGGAGGTTTGAGATCTGATACAAGGATAGTGGCAATATCCAAACAGCTTTTCGATTTGATGATGTATCTAGTCTTCATATTTGGTATATGCTTGCAGATTGGATGGGCGTCTGTTATGAGAATGAGCGTCGAAGTGCGGGATCTTTTTTTATACGAAGCATTTTTGTATTACAATCCTCTTCTTCTCGTGGTTAGTTACAGTTTTCTCATCGGGAATTCATTAGGTTACTTGTTCTTTTTTAAATTATCATTTTTTCTTTGAGTTAACACATTTTCTTATGGTTTTACTATTTCAGACTATGATGGTTTGGCTATGGGGAGTAAATTTATGGGTTTTTGCCCAGGCGAATGTCAATTATGCAAAAATATTTGATCTTGATCAAAATCATCTTACTGAGAGTGAAATATGGAAGTTCTCACTTTTAACGGCTGATGCACTGTGTCTTCAATTGTGTTCTTAGTAGCCTATAACTGTTTCTATTATACAATGCTCTGTCTGCTGAGTGCTGATAGTTCTATAGATACTGTTTTCTTGGCTTTACGAACAGTTTTTTTTACACCACCATTCGGGGTAATATTGTTCTCTAGGGCTTGCGGTATATTCTGTTATTTTATGGGTATAATTGTATATCTTCTTAAATTAATCCTTTATAGTTTGCATCACGGATTCAGGTTTGGGCCACACATGTTTGTTAGAAGTTGGATGGGTGGGGTCACCTACTGAACTTCCATTTCCTTATACATGTCTTCTTGTTTCATAAATACTAATCCTTTGGATTGTAGTTACGGTCCGGTTTACAATTTGTGTGGAAAAATGTCTCCTTCGGTCCTTGACATTTTCTTTATTTTTTGTCTCTTCCCCTCACCCCCTCCCTCATTGTAACTACCTCAGTATAGTACTTTGTCTGCACTTGGTTGAGAATTTAAGTGCAGGTTTATTAATAGGAGAAATTAATCAAGCAAAGTTCAAGTGTGATGGTGATTCACTTTAATAATTCAGTTATCTACAAACTCTTTGTAATTCAATGAGTATGAATAACATGAATACTGTTTTGAAAACTTGTTATTAAGGACATGACTGTAATTAGTTTATTACTTTTCCATTTTCTTTACCTTGTTTATTATCTCTATGAAGTGGATAGTTTTCTTCTTTCATCAATGTTTGTTTTATTCCAGGGTAACTTTGTTTTCTATTTTAATACTTGCAGAGTGCTACATGGATGACAATCATAGTCCCAACTAGCATGACAGCATATCTCTATCTTTATTCTCATGGAGAAGTAGCGTTGGCAGCATCACAACCAGTGTAATAGAAGCATCCTCTCGTAACATTATTGACAAAATGCTTCAGCTTACTTGACTATTTTCTTGATCGTAGTTTCATTTCTCTGCATGGAAAAAAAAATGTTATAGCAAGCTGTTCCAATTGAATTTTGTTTTTACCTACATAAAAATATGATACTAACTGGTAGCTGAGCTAATAGCAAAGGTTGTACTTTGTTGCTTGAAGTTTGTGGTATTTTATATTTCTTTATTATTTTTTAATAAGAAGGCATAGATAGTAACTTGTATAAGTGAAACTTCACAGTAATTTAAGGTGTCCTAATTTCAACGACTTATGGACTAACGATTCCCCTTGCATAGTTGTCTAATGTCGCTCATATATATTTCCTAAATATATAAAACAACTAATATGATGTTATTGCATTAAGGTGAACACTAGAAGCCGTTAATCATTTTCTAAATTTCTTCCTGGTTAGCAGGCAACCTTGTATGCTTGTAGTCTAGGGAAAGCTAATGTATAAGTATATCCAAATTGTATAACTTTGATATCATGTCTGAGTTTCATTTGATGTATCCAACTAATCTTAAAGCATAGAATAAAATTTTATGCCAACTTAGTTTAATCCGTTTTCATAGTGAAAAAAGAATTGTCATTAGGATGATCCAAATGTTAAGAATGTATCCATTACACAAGGAATTTTCCAGAAAATATGGCTGTAATGTAATGTGATTGTCCAGCAAATTGTCTATGGCCAAATATCACATTGACTGTTCACCTCTGTTTTCTTGTGATATTTTTTTTTTCTATTATGTTGGCATTGTATTAAGTTGTACATGCTCTTTACTGCAGGTCCTCTTGTATGCGGCTTTTGCAATGGCCTTGATATTCCCTTTTGATATTTTCTATTTGTCATCACGCTACTACTTGTTAAGAACTCTTTGGCGTATAGTTCTCCCACTACAGGCAAGTATGTTATTGATGGCATACTTTATAATTATTCTGCCCTCCAGGTAATCTGTTCTATTAAAAAAATTTGAAGAAGTAACGGCCTTACCATTGCGTCATGGGGCCATTAATATACCCTCAGTGCAGCAAACTGTGTCAGATCAATAACCTCCCTTAGTGGGACCTGGCATGGCACCACTGGGACACTGCACACTGTTTTCGCGCCTAAGGATTATATTTTACTGTCTGGCCAATTGTTTGCTTTATTGTTTATGTGGGCCTCATAACACTTCTAATTTGATATTTATTTTTGCGAGCGCAGGCAATATCATTTTCTGACTTTTTCTTGGCTGATATTTTGACCTCCATGGCAAAGGTACCGTTCCTGTTTCTTTAAATTACTCATTCAATTGGTCGATTATCATGTTTAAACTGGGAGTTCTGTATTTCTGATTTGAGGCTTTATGAATGTGTATATAAAGAATGTAACAATCACCTTTTGAGTTGAACCTTGTCTCACATCGAACAGTTTTGATGAAGCAATGCCATAACTAATGATTAGCTTTTACAAATTATTGTTAGTAGTCAATTGATTATTCCATTTTTTTTGTCAACTTGCAAGTATTTTGTAAAGAAGGGAACTATAAAAAGAAGATAAGCCCGTTGGTTCCAGAAAGGGAAACTTTTAAGACTTTCAAGATAAGCCAGTTTTGATGAAGCAATCACCTTTTGAGTTTAACCTTGTCTCACATCGAATAGTTTTGATGAAGCAATGCCATAACTAACGATTAGCTTTTACAAATTATTGTTGGTAATCAATTGATTATTCCATTTTTTTTTTTCAACTTGCAAGTATTTTGTAGAGAAGGGAACTATAAAAAGAAGATAAGCCCGTTGGTACCAGAAAGAGAAACTTTTAAGACTTTCAAGTTCACTGATATTGTTCTTGGTGAATTGACCATTTTGGTTTGATATAGGTTTGAAAATGTTGCTGCAATGGGATCAACTATTTGTTAACTTCTAATGCCTAAATATCAGAGATGCCTAATGTTTTAAAGAGCATTTCGAAGTGATTGGGTCTTTGCTTGTAATGGAACTCTCTTTGTTCATGTGACTACTACTGGGCTCATTGCATGTGTATTTGATTTTATTGGATAAGGTTTTTGAGTTAAATATTTGAAGTTTTTGGTTTATTGAATTTCGTTTGCTATTAAGATAACAAATATCTGTTTGATATTGCTTTGAATAGTTTAATATTCATCACCAAGATAGTTTATACTGTGAAAATCAATACAATACTATAGTTTTGGATAGTGGGGAAATGGAGGTGTCGTGTAGCTCACCCTAACTAGTTTGAGATCAAGGCTTTACTTTGAGTACAGCACATATATCCATAAAGCGATCTACTGATACGGAGAAATGTGATTATAATTTTTTTCCCTAATACCAACCAGATTAGAAAGTCAATGTTAAAAATGTATGTTTATTATTTTAAACATGCCTAGACTCTGTGCATGCTGCACAGGCGCCACATTACTTCTACATTATGAAGCAGCGAATTATTTCTGAAAGAATCATTATTAGATTAAAATGGTACTAAGTATCAAAATTGTGCATGTATGTCTATAGTGAAACAACAACTGTTGGGGAAATAGATGTTTTTATTATGAAATTGATATTTTACCAACTATTAACCCTCTCTCTGGAATGCAAACTAGGATTCAGTTTGATGATCTAATTTTGGATATTTAATTGCCACAATACTTCTTTGGTGCGCTTATAGTTGTTAGTTTTATGCAGGTCTTTTCAGATTTGGAACGTTCAGTCTGTCGAATGGTTCATCGACAGGTTAGTGTTTTGTTGTTGGGCTGGGCGTAAAGTATATTATAAAATGCTATCTATATAGCTTTAACACTTCATTCATTACTCTCTTCTTTTGGGACACAGCTTATATCTGAGTTTTCAGTTCTTCATCAATCTGCCCTTGAGTTTTGTTGAGACTCTAATAAGTAAATTGAGTATACCTTACACTATCAGCTTAAGTTCTTAGTGACTGATTGTTCAATTTGATATCATGTCTGGAAGTTCTTTGTTCAAATAGCCAGACCATACATAAATCATCCATGTGTTGAGCCCACCTTATGAGGCGGGGTCTTGAGACAATATCAAATTAATTAATCACGCTGACGCTGCATTATGTCTGCTTAAGCTTTAGACGGTCAGTTCATCTAGCTAGATTGTTATGCTGTACATGTTCTTAAATAGCCAGGTAGCAATAACATAACTGATAAGGTTCAGTTTCACTTATGTTTACTAATACTAGGACAACTTATTTGAAGGATACCTACAATTGGAGGGGACATTGGTCTAATAGCATGGATTTTCTTCCTTCAAATGTCCCTTTGTTTTGCAGTAAGACAGATGGATCTGTTTCAAGTTATACTATCTTCTGTTGAGGCTGTAGGAGAAAAGAACAAACTTTATAATAGACGATTTCTTCACCACCGCTTGAATTGATATGGGATGGATACATGGTTATACTTCGTTCATTTGGGTTTCACTTGAATAAAACTTGTGGATCCTTGCATAAACTACTCTGCAAGATTGAACCATCATGGTTTGTTCTCCTGTGCAGAGCGTGTTTGACATGCTCTTCCAATTTCGGGGAAATCATGGACATATTGGAATCTGGGAGACTTACAGGGGCCATTTTCTTTGTCCTATTGCTACTAAATTGAATCCTTTCCTTGGTCTCTAGGGTTACAAAGAGGGGGAAGAACCAGGAGGTTTTTCTGTTCTAAATTATGAAGGTCATCAAGCCGTATTAGATAGTGGATTGTAAATAGAGTTATCTTTTGTTCAACGTAAAAGAGAGAAACTTGGGTTATCTTCCAAGGTCCATCTCGGCATGGAGATTTGTGATACCCCTGCACTAGTCTCTCTCAAAACAAGGTTTAGGAATCAGAAACCAGTTTTGTGGTTATAAAGAAAAAAGATAACGAAAGTGAATCTAGTCATTAATTTTTTTTCCCAAAATATGTTTCTTAGAAATTTTATCTGTTTGACTTGTGCATATGGGGTTGTCTTGATTGATAATGCTTCTGTTTTTTGGGATATATTCTTTTAAATACATGCAGGTTGCAACCATTGCATGGTTTGAAGCTGATTCTGTATGTGGCAGTCACTCGGTAGCTATCCCTTTAGTTTTGGTTTTGCCTTATCTTTTCCGTTTATTTCAATGTCTTCGACAATACAAGGATACTGGAGAGAAAACGACACTTTTGAATGGTAAGATCCACTGTTTACTTGCCATATGATATATCTTTGGTGAAACATGGCAAAATTGGTTGTCAGTTGAATAAAAAGGGTGTACTTGTTAGTCTATTGCTTCTTTTTTGTGTTGGAAAATTAATACATGATATCGGATAAATTGGTTAGTTGATGTTGCATGAGCTTTGGTTAGTTTATGTTGCATGAATTTGCATGGGTAGAAAATCAAGAAAAAAAATTAAAATTTTAGATGCATTTCATTTATTTGTAGATGGAACATTAATTGCTTACAAGGTTACCTATTCTCTTCATTTGTGCCTTGCAAACAGTGCATATATGAATACAGTACTTGTGAGGTCATCTTTAGATATCTAGATAATTTAAACGTGTGGTAAATTTTGGGTAGAATGAGTTATAGTGGCATTGGACTAGTAAACACACTTGTCTTAGTTGAAATTTATATGTTGTTGCCTTCATTTTGCACCATGTGTCTATACTTGATAGAGCAAGTTTATGGCTGTCATATCTTCTAGTTCCCAAGCTTCTTGTGTCTTTATTTGTTATAATCATTAAAGATCAATTTGCTAGTAAAAATAGCATGTTTTGATCCATTTCCTTGTTCTTCATTAATGGTACCCAAATTTGTATGACTTATTTATTTACTTTTTTCAGTTTTGGTTGTGTACTTACGGTAATTTTGTCTCCTTTATAGTTAACTTCATTTTCTCATGGTTTCAGCTTTAAAATATTCAACGGCAGTACCAGTTATCTTCCTTTCAGCCCTTAAATATCACGTCTTCCCTGATAAGTGGACAAACTTTTACCGGCCTCTCTGGCTTCTCTCAAGTGTTTTGAACTCTTCATATTCATTCTACTGGGATGTTAGGCGAGATTGGGACTTAAGGTATGTCAAATGCTCTCTTAACCTTTCACAATATTAAATTGATGCCAAACTTGTGATTGTGACTTTTTTGTACTGGTTTTACATGTGAAGCTTATCAATCCATATTAATTGTTATTTTGGTTCCTTTTTCATATATTACTTTTCCTGTGGATTTGATTTTGGACATAATTTCGTGGAACTCTACTAGATTCTCTGTCTGTAGTGAGCATGTGCCTTGTACCTCATTATTCTAAAAGGAAACAAATCCATAAACTGCGATCCTAATCCAACTTTCTACTGTACTTTTTTATTCCCTTGATATTTAAATGCTTTTGTGCATTGCACTTTGTCATTAGAATAAAGGAGAAATTTGTGAAGCATTTGGTTCTTAAGTTTTAACTTCAATTTAAACCATATAAATTTCTGTTTTTCCAGTTGCTTCACTCGGATTTTCAAGTTCAGCAAACCACATATTTGCTCACACCTGTTATATGGACGCAAATGGGTAAGTATAATATTCCTTATTGGATTTTTGCTGTCAGTTCGTGGAAGTTATAACCCTGACTGATCTGTCTGGTTGAACATGTGATGCGTCCTTTCATATTTGAATCAAGTCGAAACCAGTTTAAACTGGGGTGCTTGCTGATCTCTGTAACCTGTTCTGTTAATGAAATTTTAGCTGTCGCAACCAAATGGTTTTGGACTATGTGCTGACAGGTTCAGTGACTATGGATTTTCAGGTTTATGTTTGGGTAATAGGAAGCAATCTGATTTTGCGTTGCACGTGGACATACAAGCTGTCTGCCCATCTCCGCCATAACTACCTTACTGTGTTTACAATCACTGCCTTGGAGATGCTCCGCCGCTTCCAATGGGTATTTTTCCGAGTAGAAAACGAGTGGAACAAAATGAACTCTAAGTCAAATATTCAGCTCACTGTAGGTGAGACCCTAAATGAGGAAGACAAATTACTTAATTCTAGTAACCATAATGTATAGATATACCAAACAGTATATCCTGCTCACAGCGTTACTCTCAACTTTATTTTTTTGCCTAAAGGGTTTACAATTCCATGTTGACATTCATTACATATGGTCATTTTTGAAAAAGAAATATTATATCTTCGAGATAATAGGGTTGATGATGATTACATGTTTCATGTCAGTTTATATTGAAAATTTCGTTGGATGAAATGGAAGTTTAGGAAATTTGAACTTCTGTGGCCAGCCATGGGTTAGCATAACCTGCTATCACTACATGTGCAGAAGTATAGTTGATATTCAAATAGGATGTGTTGGTGGTCAGTTCTGTTCTGGGAGATCTCCTGACGTTTAGAAATGGGTAGGTCTGTCCTCGTAGACCTACCTTCAAGCTAATCTCTTTGCGTGCTGAGGGTTAGTAAATGTGAGTGTAAGCGACGAGGGATCTTGGACATGTTACTGGTGCTCTGACTGGTAATGCTTGGAGTAGCATATTTTCATTACTATTTTTTTTACCCAAAAAAGAAAGGTGGCAAAGGTCATAGGCTTCCAATGTATTAATGTTTGAAATTTGCAAATGTTGAAAAAAAAAAAGAAGCAATTAGAAAGTTAGTAGTATTTTTTGTAGAAAAATTTATTTTATTTTATTTTTTCTTAATAGGTAGTGCTAGAATATAAAATGAATGATTTTTTTTATTTATCAGAGGGACTATTGCTCAAATTACATTTAATGTAAATTAAACTAACATTGAAACTCGAAATTACGTTCTCACTTGTAGGAGGGACAACATTTGACACCATGTCATTGACCTGATTGAAGCATACATATTTTTATTTCTTTTTATACTATGGTTCTGTTTAAAAACTTTATAAAAAAAGAAAAAGAAAAAAAACTCAAAATGACACCATTCTAAAACCTAATAAGAAGGGTAAATTAAAGTAGCAGGAGTATTATTTTTCACAGGTCTTTCAAATTAGTTAGTGACGACATGTTTTTTATTTTTTTGGTATAAAATAAATTACAAGTTCTTTTATGATTTACCCTTAATACGTTAATTTTTTTTTTTTTTTGAAAATTTTCCAATATAAAAAATCCTGAGACTCAAGATGCCAAATTCTTTCCGGTTTATGTGGATGGCAAGGATCTATAGCCACAAATATCCCCCACATGACCAAATTAACCCAAGATATTCCATGATATGCTCAAAATCACAAGGGTGTTCATGTCTTTTTCAACTACCAAATAGAATCCCATGTATCACCCTCACCAATAATCACACTTTTCCTCTATTCTTCCTCAGCCTCTCAATTCTCCGCAGACAACAAGTTCCCCTACTTGACCAAAACACCCCCAGATTCTTCTAAGACACGTCAAAGCCCAAAGGACAAGTTCGTATTTTTGAACCAAAAATCAAATAATCTGATTTTTTTTTTTTAAAACGATCTCATTTCAGCTTCACCTTCACAAACTACACACTCACTTCCGTCTACAAAACAAAAGACATTTAACTCTCCACCATTACCATAACAGCCTCTCTCTCTCTCTCTCTCTCTCTCTCTAAAAT
>JAYMTT010001156.1:0-10285 GCA_036898025.1 Hypseocharis bilobata
CATTGGAAAAGTGAAGTCTAAAAGGAAAGTGGAAAGTTATTGTTGGACAACTCTTTTAGGAAAGCAAGACAGTTAAAGGTGGACATAGGGAGTACAACAGTTAAATAGCACAAACAAATGGGAGCCGATTAGAAATAAATAAAAATGTATACATGTTGATTTACTCACTTCAGCTTGGCTCTGGAATTGATTACTGAACAGGAAAACTATGAGCAAATAATATAAGTAATGAAGATATATTATTACCTTTGCATTTGTTGAACCGCTGATGAACCACAAAAGTTCTTCAACCACTCCTCTCCAAAATACTTTCTGTGTAGTTCAAAGTAAGAAGAAAAAAAAATTAAGCATCCTGGAATATTAGATTAGTAAAGAATACCAAATCACAATGACCTAAAGAAGTTTACAGCAAGATAACATCACCTTAGTTGTAAGAAGTGGAAAGGATCTCCGTAGATTGAACCGCATCTGTGTGCATACAAGTATTAGAAAATCAATATGAAAAACATACTCATCTGCCATGCAAAATTAGTGCACAAACAGAAAGACCACCGTTAATAAGAGAACAAGATATAGGTAAACCCAAATTGGGCATTACCTGGCAACCAAATTTTGATATGGTACCCGTCCCTGTCCTGTCATCCTTCTGATTGCCATTTGAGAGAATATCTTGAAGCAGTCTCAGATATGTATACTCATCATGCTTCTCAAAAATCATCTTTGGCAGGAAGGTAAATGTCTCTACCTCAAACTTAATAGAATGCGAACTACGGCTCAACTTCACCCCATTGCTTGAAGCATCAGATCCAATAACAGAATTTCTCACACGAACATAAGTGACGAATGAATATCGAATATTGTTTTCCACCAACGGTGGGGATGAGTGCCATGGTTGAAACACAGACATATCAATCATTGGAATGAAAGTGTCACATTCGACACTTGCTTCAATTTCAGTAATGTGGACAGCATCACATCCAGGAGCATTGAGCGTTTCCCTGAACCAAAGGTCATCAATATCTGTCTTAACAATAAAAAACAGTTTGTAACGAATTCAAGGAGCGAAACGGTACCTATATATCTGGCCACCTCCTATGACAAACACCTTCTCTATTGACAGAGAATAGGGAGATTCCGCCAATAATTCCAAAGCCGATGCAATGCTTCCACATATAACAACATTTTCTGCAGTCGCAATATCAAAGCTCCCAGATCGAGTCAGCACAACATTCAGGCGACCAGGTAAAGGTCTATACCGTAGGGGAATACTTTCCCATGTTTTCCTACCCATTATTACTGCATTCTTCTTCCCAGGATCTGATGTAGCCATTGTGAGCTCCTTGAAAAATTCAAGGTCAGAAGGCAACCTCCAAGGTAACTTCCCATCTTTCCCAATGCCCATATCACGAGTTGCAGCCACCACAACCTGGTAAGTCCGCTGGGGAGCAGGAACAATATTCCCCTCGGCATTGGGAACGCTCGCTGGAACATCACTAGCCATAACTGAAAATCTAGCGCAGGATCTTTGTTTCGAAAAAACGTCGGGAGCTCTAAATAACCGTGAGGATGCAGATACTGAAGCAAGATTGGAGAAGCAATTTCTGTAAGAACTCACCACTGCCTGGAAGTGAAGAGGTACACCTTTTCAAACTAAAAATTTACAAAAACCAAACAAGCAAGTCCAATAATTTCTTTATAACACATGAACCAAAAATGACTTCTGAAATGGACAAAAGATTTCAGACAATTCCGTTGTAACTAAAATTTCAATTTGGGCAACCTGCTTTTTCTATTGAACTTGCAAAACTTAGCTTTGCCAGTCATTAAAAACTGGAAAACAAGGGTCATGCTTGATGGGTTCCTGAGAATTTATACATAAAGATCAATTGGTACGAAATTACATCATAATTAAGAAATTAGTGTGGAGTATGCAGTAAAAGACCTTAGAAAAAGAGATAGGAATGTTCCCCCGAGCATAACATTGCCTCAACATCTGCACAGAAACTACCTAGATTTACAAAGTAGTAGACATGAAACCCAAAAGGCAAAATTACAAAGGTTATAGTAGAGATGTTTCACTTAACAAACAATCACAAATTTCACCTAATTGATCTCCATCCCAGCTTGCTCTTATGCCATACAAAACAAAATACTGAAATACTAGTAA
Organism: Hypseocharis bilobata; assembly: GCA_036898025.1. Classification (NCBI taxonomy): domain Eukaryota; kingdom Viridiplantae; phylum Streptophyta; class Magnoliopsida; order Geraniales; family Geraniaceae; genus Hypseocharis; species Hypseocharis bilobata. The sequence goes on from JAYMTT010001156.1 coordinate 2,168, forward strand.
CAAAACAAATACAGTGAAAGGGATTTAAGAGCTCAACATCTGAAACCCGCCAGAACCAAAACAAGATTCTAGCTGACTGTGCCTACAAAGCTACAACAGAGTACATTAGGGAACAATAACAAAATTTACCTAATTGATCTCCATCCCAGCTTGCTCATACGACATTGAAATGTGAATTTATAGAAAAGAAGCACAACTGAAGTGAGTGGAGAGAGCATGGAAATTACCAGGACATTTGAAATGAGCAATGAAAACTGTTGCAGTTACCTTGAGAGCATCATCAAAAAGCGAAAATGGAGAGGAAGTGGGGAAAAGCAAAAACTGCCCACGAGGTGTTCGACGAAATGAAAAAGAGAGGGAAATGGATTGGGGAATATCATATGTTGTTGATTTCAAAAAGGTGATATTATTAATTTAATGGGCCGAGAATGGAATGTGCTGTCGTGTCGAGGCGAGCTCTTTGATTGATTTATGTAGTATGTAAATGTACATGCAGTGTGTGTGGCCTTGCTGCGTTGCGGGGAAGAAATGTAAAGACAAAAAAAAGAAAGGCTCATTTGTCAAATCAGAGACCATTGTTAAGTTATTTATGGATTGGTTCTGTGACCTGACCTGACCTGAGTGAGCTCCCAATAAGCACACGAAAGCTGATGAGAAAGCTCAAGAATATTTCACAGGAACTTCCTGTGGAGCCTGCCTGCTATTTTTATTCCCTCTTTGGGATTTGAGAGAATAATTTGGGAGGACCGAGGACCCTTAATTAAAAAAAAAAAAAAGCCGATAGTACTACATCTATTTTAGCAGTATAGTGGTGTTACGGATCATATTAATTTCAATTTATCTGATTCAACCGATTATATCTAGATTGAACCGAGGATTACAATAGTTGGACATGTTTTGTTCTTTAGTTTCATAAACCGACAAGTGTAAGTAAGTGCATGTTTGCCTCTGAGTTTGGAGGAGCACAAACGCAAAAGGCAGCTACTTTTGGGCAACACTATAAATTGTATTTCAAGGGTGAAATGTTAATAGGCTCCACTAATTAAAGTGTACAAGTTTTTCTGCGTGTTATCTACCGCAACCCATAAACATGACCTAAGTGTCAATAGGGTCCATTTTCTCTCACTTTCATTGATGTTTAAATTATGTAGTGTTATCTTGTAGACACTACTGTTGTTACAATCATTGTGATTTGTGTTAAGTTTTAAAGTTTAAACAAGAGATAAGAATGGCATCTCTTCTTTTGAAAGAAAAAAACATAAAAGGAGAGCCATTCAATCGTGTAGATTGAAGAAAGGAACAAAAACGAGAATCCAGCTTCCCTTTCATCAGCAGTAATGCAGTATGGATAGGTAATGAACCCGACAACAAGATCAGGCCTATTTTGGAAACACTATATCATGAAAATTTATTACTAGTAAGAAAATTTTTCACTCATTCAACTTATGAACCGCCAATAATTCAGTTTGTTGTCACCAAACCTCATCAATAGGCACTTTCTGAATTCATAGTCAGCTAATTTTGTTAAGCTTACATATTTACATGCTAAGCTTAGATACCATGGTGAAGGCCGCTGACAGTTCAGGTTCCATTTTTTGAGCCTCACAACAACCCAGCCACTGCAAGGTCTAAGCAACAGGAAACTAAAAATAAACAGATGCAAATGTGCCAGAGAAATTATAAGATAGAACACTTTCTTTTCTCTTTTATTTTTTTTATTTACAACTATTTCAGTAGCACATAACCCTATTGGCAGACACAACTGACAACTTCCAAGTGAGAGAAATAATATAGAAAATCTTTTTATTTACACAGCCCTTGTCCTGCAACAAACTCTCTGAAATAGGTTTCAGCACAATGCCGATGCCGTAGAAATGAAGAGTAACACCCATAAAACACCATATGATTCCTCCTGTACAGCAATCTCTTCACCAGCAAAACTTCTTTTTCTAATTCATGCAGACAGACAAAGACACGCTATCAGTCATGTGAATTATTTTGATTACTTTCTTAATGGAAGTATATATGGAAAAAGGCATAACCAATAACTTACCCGAAGCTTGGCTTCCTCTTGTCTGTCTATGTATGCCAGAAGTTCTTCTTGCCTCATTAAAGCTTCATACAAAGCCTGCTCGTATATGAATAAATAAAATAATATTTAGGAAGTACTGAGGCACACATGAAGAACAAAGATGGATTATGCATGCAGCAAAACGACCAGAAAACATCATAGAAATATGCCTACTGAACTGACAGAACAACGAAACTCTTCCAAACATGGAAAACTCACCATTCTAAACCAGGATTAACAATAGGCATATAATCCTTGCAAAAAAATTTGATATAAGAATGATTACAACCCAGTTAGTGGGCTTGGTAGTTGCAACCCAGTAAAACAATAAAAAAACAAGTGAGAAATTGGTCACAGAAGCATATGAAATCATGAATATATGTCAACAAATAACAGCTCTCAAACTTTTTAGTAATTTAAGTTTGTCGGTGCTGCCTTAAGCCCTTGGCATATATTATTTATGACTTCTGAGATAGGGCACAGAAGTGCACAGCTAATACTATTATTTAAGATTTTCAAAGCAACTTGAATTCTAGATGTGCAGATAAAAAAAAGGCAGTTCAAAAAGGAACAAGTGCCAGATATCCAATAAAATCTATCAGTTTCAGTTCGAGATTTATTGCTTTAGAGGTTTGAGGTAACTCTAGAGTACACACTAGGGAATAAAAAAGAGTTGCCCTAGTTTTTTATTGATAACCCAATGCATGGATGCAAGATATAAATTTTAAGGTTAAAGTAATACTTCATAACAAATTATTTAAAAGATTCAGAACTCAACTGCAGTTATGAGCCAATTAACTTGACTCGTCAATGGATGTTATAGAACTTCAAATCCATTCAAACGCATTAAAAGATTTTGACACATGGCTAATTTTTGAAATAAGGGAGCAAAAAAGCGACGAACTAATGTCATTATAACCGTGTAATATATTACCTTCTTTGTTGAAATCAGTTCTGCTTCTAATGCATCCACGCGATAAACAGCAGCATTCAGCAATTCTTCTTTCTCATAAGGCATCTCATATGGCTTTACTTTCAGTACATCTACCTTCTCCTCAAGCTCACACAGCCTTTTCAGAGCAGCTGAGAGGAGGTCTACCCCTACCCCTGTAAATCCTGGAGCGGGTGAAGGGGGGCGGAAATCCTCATCAGGCATCACTCCAAAAGTAAGGTTGGAAGTGTTATGGGCAGAAGAATCAGATGAAGAGTCGGGAAGTTTTTTAGTCGCCCCAAATGCTACTGAATGGACTAGAGTAAAAATAGATATGAAGAAGGCCAAAATTATAGCCCATATACGATTATGTATTCCTTCTGGAGTTTTTTCTTTACTTGGCAGAAGTGTCCCTGAAATGAATTATAATAGATCTGCACATTAGCAAATCAACTATGAACTCATAAAAACTAGATAAATGAAAGACAAGTCACATAGGACACACAAACTTTTTTAACTGAAGAGGTTTGGAGCTCAGAGTAACTATGCTCTGAAATCTTAAACTTTTCATTAGGATATACAAGCATCGTAGCCTTAACCACTATAGTACTTTATTGGTGCTTGCGAACGAACTTGGTAAATAAAAGGATGAAAAGAGCTTAAGGATGTCACAACCTTACAAAGAAGTGGTGAATATGAATTATCATGATATCAAAATTATGTTTGCATGCTGGAACACTCATATGACCGGAGACATCAAAAGGCAAGTATAAGAATATCCCCATATACGCAAGAGTTCATAATAACATCATATTTGAAAAATAGGCTTTGTTAACTTTGTCAAACATGCTGAGTTAACACTGGCTTAGATGAATGAGTGCAAGAAAAGAAAATGCATAGAGACTTGCTTACCTGTGGAAGCAGACAGCTTTCGAGGGGAAACTTGCTTCGGCCATCCCACATCGACAGCCTTGTCAATCATGGGAACAAATTCATCATACTCGGAAAAGCCAACAGCAGAACTCGCCTTAACAACCAACTTACCCTGAATTGACATCAGAACACATTAACAATGAGTTCAAGTTTGACAAACTGATGTCAAAACTTACAGTGGAGCCCCATTCCCTTTTATCCACATTAGTGCATGCCAGAACTCAACTTTTACAAGATCCAAAACAAGGTATTACTGTTTTTTATAAAGTGAATACAATGAAATGCCAAATACTGAACACGCATGTCACGCTGGCATTGATTTCTGTTCAAGCACTTTTCAGGTCTGAGCCTCTAAATCTAAAATAAATTGACAAGACATAATGGATGCTCCTATATTTATTCATTGATGCATGTCAATAATTGATAGGATCATGGGTATAATTTTATCCTGCGATAAAAGAATCAACTCATGACATTACTTTTCACCAAACACTGCAAGATCAAGAAATATCAAAAACTACCAAATAGTTGTGTGCATATGCAAATATGTTGCTTTTAATTTATCAATATATTTTATCATGTGAAAGCTTTTATAACCTAAAAAGTAATTCCACCATAAACAACTTAGTTAAGTACACTGGGTTTGCCAGGAAAAAGAAAAAGAAAAAGATTTATCTTTGAGTACCAGATCTCCACCTAAAAACCAACACAGAAGAATCGGAAGATTGTAAAATTTGTTCATGCAGTTCTGGTACAGGATTTTATAGACTGACGAAACTTCAAAGATAATGTGAAAGAAAATATGTGGTTCAAACCATCTATTCTTGACATTTTAGAAAAACATAAATCCTAAAGTACATCATGTTGAGGTGGGAAACATAAATGTCAATATCAGAGAACAAATAGTCAAATACCTAAAAGAACCCTTAAACGTGGAGTATCTATGGCCATGGCAATGTCTTTCAGCAGGTATAAGCATCCTGGTGTCCGACAAGGACAAGAGAAAAATATAAAAGAAATCCATTTATTGCATAGGTGGCTAGCATGTCTTCACCTCAATTCATTAAAAACTCTTAGAGTTTTGATAAAGTAGAATAAAGAGAGTTTTAAGTGCAGTGTGCCCGAACAAAAAGATGCTTAATGCACCGATAATGCTAAACAAAAAGGTAATACGTACAAACATATCAAATCTGATCCCTGCCCAATGGATATGCAGGTTTTCCATTCAATCATTCTCAATGTAAGTTATTATTAAATAAAGACACCTACCTCTTCACAGACAGGAGTCAACTTTGGAAACTGATAGCTGCTAGTTGCTTTTGGAGAGCCAATCTCTTCAACTTCAGATCCTGACTCACCAGTAGATGTGTCACTACTTCTTATCTGACAACATATAGTGACACTAGAATTAGAGAACAATCTAACTCAACACAATATAAAAGAAAAGCGCAGCTTCCTTAGTGCAGAATTCACAAGATGATATAATAGACAATACCATTGAGCAACGTAGCTTATCAGAAGCAATTACCCTCCCCTCACTGTTTGAAACCGTCACTATTTGTCTGGAACATTGTGCTTCACCACTAAGAACCATCTTCACACAAATAAACAACAATCATGTCATTCAAACCATAAATCAAGTATAATACGCCCAAGGGGAGAATTAGAAGATCAGTGACATGAAAGTTAGAAGAGGATATGTCATTTCTAGGTGAGTTCCAAACCTTTAATATATTTGGGTCTCTCCAAGGTCCCTTGTCGGACCTCAAACAGCCTCCCTGATCAGCACATGTACAGGTACCACCGAGGAACTCCGGCAACTCACTGAAAATGTCCACAACCAATATAATGAATAAGCGCATAATCAAAATTGAGAGAGAAATATAGTAAGTTTCAATCATTAATACAAATGAGTGAAAACATAATCAGTATACCATAACCAAAAGGTTTAACTACCTCGCATCAATTATCTCAAGTAATTTGCTCTGGTACTTGTTACCGAGAACCTAAGGAAAAATCGAACATCAGTTGACAGTATAAACAGCTCTTGTTAAAAGTATGCAACAAATACTAGAGAGAATATTAAGGGAACACAACATTAAGTCATCTCAAACATACATGGATCTTTGCGGTTGTTCGGGGATCAAGAAAACTTTTCACTGTGCTCCAGAGCATCTTAAAACCAGGGCCAGCATTAATGATAAACATTCTGCAAAGTGTCTTCAGAAATATCATTTAAACTTTATCAGCGAGGGCATAATCTGAATTCAACTTCAAACGAAGAATTTATGGCACAGATTCAACAAGTAAGGGCATCAAGAATCAGAGTCGCATACCTCAGGGTAATTGTCGCCATCAATCTTCTGCAACCGTGTAACGAGTTCTCGTGCAGTCTTGTTGAAGTTTTTAAGACCCTAGACAACAATATGGAACAACCGAACAAGTAAAACAAGAATGTCGACACAATCTATAAAACCAAGCTTGAAAAATTTGTCCGGAAAACATTAAGGTTCCGTTCGGATATTTGCTTGGGAATGGGAATGAGAAATTATGCTTTAAATGAGAGACATTAAGGTTCCGTTTGGATATTTGCTTGGGAATGGGAATGAGAAATTATGCTTTAAATGAGAGTCAAAGGATGAAAGTCTCTCAATTTGTGCTTAGATTAGGAATGATATACTCTCCTCCTTCTTCCGACCTCATTCCCATTCCCATTCCTTTCATTCCCTCTTAGGAGAAGAAGAATGAGATTCTCATTCCCATTCCCCCTCTCTTCAAATTATATGTAGATATACCCCTAAAACAAAGATCATTCAAAGCATAAGTTCTCATTCCCATTTCGATTCCCTTCAAAATAATCCAAGCGCTACCTTACACATAATCAAACTCAAACTAATACTTAGCTATTGGTCAATACCAAATTACCAACAGATCTCACTATGATAAAATCCATTCTTGTTCCACTGCCAGATCAACAAGACTTAACTTGATCTGACCAAGCTCTCATTTTTATAGAACTTTATTAACGTATAAATTACACAATTCAATAATACAACAATCATCTGGCAAGACATCATTGAATTTCACTACAACATGAATAATTTAGCCATATAGTAACCCAACTGCTTAATACAACTACATAAAAAAGATAAAACCATTTCCAAACTTTCTGAACCAAAATTTTCCAAAATAAATTTTGTATCATAGCTATCCATTAGTCATTAGTGTAACATAAGATATTTAGTTTGAACTTCAAGATCCAACACCGATTTCAGCCAACTAAACACAAAATTCTGAAACCACAGCAATAAGCAGTCCGGGAAGCTTAGAGTCATAGTCAACTCAATCTAAGCAAAATTGCAATCCGGGATATTAACATAACATCAACCCAATTCAATCTGAACTTTCCCGATCCAAATTCAACTTCAGCCAACTAATAAAAAAAAGAAATTCTGAAACCACAGCAATAAACAATCCAGGAAGCTCAGAGTCAAAATGATCTGAATAAATAGCAAAACTACACTCCAAGACATCAAATTCAAACATTTTCCACAAAACCCAGTACGCATCAAAGTTAATTACCAATCTTAGTAGCAACAAAAACACATACAGTCACACACTTATACACACACATAGAATCATATACATGAGTATAGAGGGAGAGACCTGAGCAGAGCAGATCTGGAGTTCGATGCCGGAGAGGCGTTTCAAGTGCTCCTTGAGCGGGCGCTTGGAATCGTACTCTCTGATCTTCTTCCGAGCCATTCTCTTTCCAATTCAATCTCAGCAAAGCTTCAAGACAGAGAGCAGAGCAATTAGCGAGAGTGATCTTATAGAACACAGTACACACAGAAAAGCGAAGAGATCTCTGTGAAATTAATGGCTGACCTCTGAGAATGTTTCGCGTCTAAGAGACGATTAGGTCTCAACCAACACGACCTCCCTACGCAGAGGTTGATGATGATTTGTGAGTGAGGAGATGGGTTTGGTGGGCGACCTGTGCAAGACTTATGAATTGGAAATTGGTGGGAGTGTGGGACCCAAACTGAAATCACTGAGTTGGTGTCTTCATTACGTCCAATACCAAACAGACGCGTATCCAAATTTTACAAATTTTGAACTACCCTCATCGACTGATGCGGTAAGACTCACGAACACCTTCTGGTTACATGAATAAATGGAT
>JAYMTT010001157.1:0-10284 GCA_036898025.1 Hypseocharis bilobata
TGTTGAAGAACGGGACGGGTGTTCCCCGCCCCATACCAGCCCCGTTGTCATCCCTATAAGCAACTGACTGGCTCACATGATAACTCTCATTTAATAACCAAATATTAATTTCATGTTGGCGATGCCACCAATATTGTATTCACTTACAAAATACACTTAAAAATAACGTGATTTATTGATCAAAAATATTCCTACTAAATTCAAATTCATCATGTGACAATAAACAAAGCAACAATAATTTTGTAAATAATAACATCAAAAAAAAAAGATCAGCTATTCTCATCAAATTTTTCTCACGGTGCAGATATATTGTCTGTCTATTTGATATTATGAGTTGGAACACTAAGATAAAATTTAGTATTCTTGAAATCGTCGAGGAGTGGGTTGTATCCATCTTTTGTTCTTGTCTTCGTGGGCAAACCGAATTCTTCCATGAATGAAGATGTGTCAAGCTGCATCCAACACATGGAAGTGTGAGCACTTACTGTAACTAAGTCGGTAACAATGTTATTTGCAAGAAGTAGATTCTGGGGTTGGTTAATTGGTTGCATCTTGTTCATTAAATGGGTTGGATTCGTATTAAGTCCGTTCAATTAGAAAAAGAAGACTTACAGTGATTGTTCGCCTTTTCTTCCCTTGCTTGGTGGATTTACCGTCAAGGGGTTTCTGCCACCCAGAACAGTAATGGTCAATCCGCTCCAGAAACAAAAAGTCCGTAGGAAAAAAAATATCAGCATCACCCTGCATAATGAACCAAAAAAGTAATTATACTCGTAGAATACAAAAGGTAAGAGTGTTATCTTTCTTCAAGCCCTGGAATATTAAGATACCTAGCTCGACTCAAAACTGACACCATTTTTGACATTCTATACAAACACAGTGCAACCAAAGGTTTGAACGACAAGATTCAAAAACTTGAAAGAAGTAGAAATACTACCCACCTTTGCATCCAGATAGCTGCTGTAGTCTGAGCTGCTGCCATCTTTCTGCAGAGCAAAATGTCCACAAGGTTAAACAAAAATTGGCAGACTGGTACTTATCATGTTTCGCATTCTACTGTCTAGCTGTGGTATTAAGTGGGATTGGTCGAAGACCATTAGTGACAATCATAATAGCAAGCATTCTAACAATGACAGTCACACACAGACACCCTCCTTTGCAGAGGACCTCCAATCAACCGCTTCTCTTAGTAATTTAGATTTTCCACAAATGAACTCATGGCCACTATCATTTCCACCTATGTATAAAGGTTATAATCCAAAAGAGATCCAAGAGGGAAGTTTTTTCCAAATGGAGCATTATCTTTGAACTGTATAAGTAGTTAGTTGTTATGGCTTTTGGATATCCTTTGTCCTCTAACGAGTTATAACCACAATCATGGTTTTTAGATAGAATGCATAGAAGACAGATTTTAGATATCCCACCCCAATTTTTTACCTTAAAATTTGATAAACATTTGTTCCTGTGTGTTTATTAAGTAAACAAACAGAGCTTGAACGTGTAAGTGTTAGGCTCGATTATATTTGTGAACATATTCGATCATATATCCACAAACAGAACTTGTTTATATGTTCTTGAACATGTTCATTAATGTTTATATGCTCGTTTATGTGTTCATTTATACAAACAAGGTTTAACTTTCACTGAATGACATCGTTTAGGCTTAATTTTGTGTTCGTTCATTTGATTGTTTGTTTAGGAGCTTGAGCTCGAACTAATTGCATATTCATGAACATTAAATAAACGAACACCTTAAATTCGTAACAAACCAAACACGAATAATCTTAATTTCTTAACAAACGAACATGAACAGCCTAATACTTTTGGTTCATTTGCAGCCCTATTTAAACACCCCCTCCCCCTCTGGGTAAAAGAAGAAGAAGAAGCAAGAAAGGACGAAAAGACAGATCTTATGGAAGATTTATATCATTTTTTCTAAGATATGTAACAAGCAGCTAAATCATATAACATTCACAGGATTATGGGCCTATTCATCTAGTAAGATATGTATTCATTTCAGGGTGTTCTGCATATAATGTCAAAAGTAGACTATTAAAGTGCTTTTATGACTATTAGTAGTATTGGCAAAATAAAGGATTAGTAAGCATAAGCTAGAAGAATAATTAAAGGATGTATAAAAGGAAATATACCTTAGTTGAAACCAAGGGAGCTCTTTCACCTGGTATCTTTACATCAGGTAGGTAACTGAAGTCTGAAGCAATCAAGGACATCTTTGGAAGAACCCCATGCAAAACGTCTAAAAGTTTCTGCAGGTTCAATGGTAGAATTATTGCAAAAGGAAATTTTTTTTAGAGAAGAAATTATAGTTATTTCAAGAATATAATTACCAAGCAACCAGTTGGTAGCCAACATCTTTGAGGTTTTGGAAAGACTTTAGACCAAAGGCTTCTAGCTGTTGATATCAGCTTGCTTTTAGTGGTATGACTTTTGTGCAAGTCCATGATCTCAACACAATGCCGAATCAGTGGGTCTTGTAATGGCTTATATACCTCAGAGAGTGCAACACTGTTAATGACAAAATCTACGTAAGTGAGGAATTTATTCTAGTCCTACATGTATCATATCATGGAGAAGGAAAAAAATGCAAGACAAGTATTAGAATAAGAAGAGTACAACATAATTAACAAGAAGCATGTATTGATGAGAATAACTAGAAGGGTGATGTGGCATTAAGTTAAACCTCAAAATCTAATCTGGCATAAAATATATCAAAATCAGCTTATCTAAAGCACAGGAAGTTTTGCATAAAATGCTTATGAAAGAATAGGATACCTTCTTAATTTCTGCAGATTATGGGTCAATAGCCAAAACCATAAAAGAAATTTTGTTATGTAATTTTTATCTTCACCCATTGACCTTTCTCCTTTCTCTTTTTGGCAATCAATAATGTCCCAGAAAGATCAATGAATAAGGTTTGAAGTTGGAATATAATGCAATACTTTATAAACGGGAAGGAAGAAAGGAAATATGTGCATTCACACACTCATGAATTCACACATGCACAGGGAGTTCGTCTAAGATTGACCATTTCATTACAAATGCTAATATGAAAATCCTCAATGGAATTCTTAATGTACTGAAATTTGAGCATAGAGTTACTGATGCAATTAAATAATGTCATTATATTATCTACCTATCAGGTCTCTTCTCCACCCACACTTCCATCCATGGGGAAACTTGGTTTTCTGAAAAAATAAGATCATGCGGAAGATTATCGAGCACCTGAAAGGAGATATGAATAAGCAATGAGTTACTAAGAGCACATATGCAAGATGTTTATTGAACATGTGGAAGTTTCACATGTAAAAGGAAAAAAGTACACACACACACATGAAGAGAAAGAAAAGAAAAGAAAAAACTAATGATGGACAACATCACCAATAGCATAATATGAAGCAAACCTATGTCTAAGAAAATTTAGTTGTTCACACTCTATGGCTTTACTTTAACCCTTCAACTATTATCTCATTAATAACAAGTGACAACCTACCAAAACATGCAAAATGTTACTGAACCAACAAAATTTCAGAGGACCAATGAAAGTATGCCAATCAACCATGACTGCTTATAATAATATATGCTAATATTCCGTGGAACGACTATCACCTAGATGAAATAAAAGCAACTCAAAGTAAAACATACCTCAAGCATTATTACCCAACATGGTTGTTGCTGTACATCTCCTGTTAGAAAAACAGATCTATCTGTTATTCTAAATTTATGGTAGATAAGTAAGAAGGAAATCCAACTACCCATCTGAAAAGGAAAATACTAGTTTTCGTAAATGCACAAAATAACAATGTATATTCCATTTTTTCCAAGGAGATGATGATGATGATGATGATGCCTGAAAGGTATATGAAATCCAGAGCAATTGACAATCTCAATGGCACACTGTAGCATCAGATTTGATAAAGGATACAAAAAGTTCATTACTTTTCAAAATCATCTTCTAGCTTTTACAAGTAAAACTTCATAGATCCAAAAAGTAAATACAGAATTATTTCCAGGAGTAAGACAACTGACAGGAAAAATTAGAGATGCAGCCTTTTCAAATAAATTTCTAAAGCATTTTATTTATGCAAGAGTCATGGTGCTCAATGTATAATTAGGTATTTCTACCATGGCTTGACTGGTCAAACCAATCAGAAACATTTATCTGGTACAAACCTATACTGCCTGTGAAAGTACAAAGATTTGTATCATGTTGTGCCCGTTTGTCCATGACCTCTTACGATCTTTCATTCTTACTATACCCCTTCAGATTTTAATACTCAGTCTATGAGATAGGGAACCCATTTGAATAGGTATAAGGAAAATCCATAATGGTTCTGAATATGTGAGACAAAAAGGTGCACTGAACAGCATAAAATGTAAATTATGCCACTAAATTATGGAAAGGTACAATGTAATAAGCAAGTAATGTGGAATTGATCATGCAAAAAAATATCCCTTTGTAGTAATGTGTGGTGAACGATCTGTGAGATTGTGAATCTTGTGATTATCTTCTAGGCCTAAACTCATATCTTAGACACATCTCTTGCATAGCATGGGACAATTAGAAGTACAAAAATGAATTGTCTAAACCAGAGTGGCATATGCTTGTGTTCAGAGGAGATGATAAACCATGTCGTCCATTTAAACTGGATTCAAGTAAATAATCAGATGAAGGTAATCCAGCATCTAATCCCTGTCCCCATAAAGATAGCATGGGAAAGAATCTCTAGAATTCTAAGCATATGACTTTAGATGCTCCTCTACTTCTCCAGAAAACTAAGTGCTGTCTTTCTAGTGGGTTTTGTTGCATGCTAACACTATTGTTATCAGCTGGACAGTGTCTGATTCCTTTTATTTCTTTCTTTTTTTTTCCTATAATTGCTAATTATAAAAGATTAAGGAAGAAAAAACATATTGTTATTTCCATGGATGAGATATTTGTCAACATTTACTCCATATCTCATAGTATATCATCAAGTACCAAATTATCAACTAAATATGCCTGCTGCTAAAAATCTTCAGTCATATTAAATATTATCATTTTAATATAGAATGTATTGTTGTTTGGTATCATGCTTAAAAAAGCCAGTACAATTTATCTAGCCAAGTTGTATAGCAAGTTAGCAACAGAAGAGTTGGCTCTCACAAGAAGAGTGCATCTTATTCCATTTTAAATTAACCGATAAAACTGGAAACGGAGTAAAAGTGTAAAACATATGCAAACTTAAAGACCTTACCCCATCCACCCCGATCAGCAGCATCACGATGTTCTACTCTAAATTTTGACAAGTGACTACTAACTTCTCCGACAGTTTGTCTTTGTATCTCGGCCAACGAGGGGCTGATTTCCACTGAACTGACAAAATAATAAAAAGAATTCTTTTAAGCAATTGATTGTACTCACTATAAGTTTCCAGAAAGGGATGAAAATATTGTAGAAATTATGAATGCGAGTTAATCTAAAATTTAATTTATGTTAGTCCAAAATAAATCTAAGAAATAACTCAACTAAGAATCTGACACCAACCTGCATTATCACTCTACATCAAGTGGTTACTTTAGTAATATTGAGAGGTACCACAATCACATTCAGAATGTTTTAAAAAGTAGTAAAATAGGGGTCATCAATCTATTTACTGTTTGCAGGTTGTCCACCAGAGACTGGAGTGGTACCATTGTGTACCACTCCTACTCCACTTCTACTGCATATGAGGCAGCATGCTTACTGCCTCCATAACTGGCATAGGAGCTGGAAAGCCTAATGCCATCCCTCGACGTAGTCACTCGAGCAATTGTCACTTTAGCACCAGGAGTGACGCCAACTACTTGAGCCATCATAATGTGAATTAGTTGTAAGCATTTGATGAAATATTGTGTTTTGAGGCATCCGTACAGTAGCTTCAACGGCTTGGCGAGACAGGATAGATTCTGAATATGGAAGAGGCTAATGAGATCTTTTTCGGTTTTCCCTATTTGTAAAAATTTTCCCAGTAGCACACCTGATGCCATAACAATCCCAAGAAGGCTCACCCTTGAGCCTTCTCACAGCTACCACCTTGTCCAAAGGTATAAGCACGTGAGCATGTTAAAACAGCTCTACAAGCATCATTAAGGCTTAAGCATGTCACCTCTTTAGAAGTCTAGGAGTTACTTGGAGAGTAAGCTTCCACTAATTCAACAAAGCTACACAATGGGGCCAGAGAAGTAGACAAAACCCTAGGTTCTAATGAAATCATATGTACTACCTATCATTTTGATGCTATTTCACTACAACGGCAGAGATGATAAAAACAGCCTGGGAAAAGATACAAAAGGAAATACCTCTAAATATAAATAGCTGCCATGATTTAAAAAAAAAATTGCATGCTCAGGAAGCATAAGCTTAAAGATGATGCCAATAGCACGGATTTACTAATTTGGTCCATTTTTTTCACAGGCAGACTGGCGGAAATTTGTTTTACCATTTATGCCTTTACAGCCAGTATAAGTTTGATCCACACACGCACACACGCACCAAAAAGAAAAAAAAAGGCCCATCCATGGAAGACTTATTGCACTCAATTACATATTGCAGATGTGGTACGTGATATCTTACAGGTTTGACAGGTTGTGCCCTCTTTAAATAAGTGAAACTTAAGAAAATACATTTTTCAAAAGTTTGGTTATCTTTAGGAAAGATACTAAATAAGGCAAAAGAGACTTGAAATTAAACCTTAGAACTATTCTAAAGGTTATTGAGAGCCTCTCGAGAAAGCATGAAAATTTAAGCAATATCACAGAGTAGCAGTATGCAGCTTAATGTTAGCATATGAATTTCTAAATTACTCGATGATAAATAAAGACATAGTCAAAGTACATACGTGTAAGTCATATTATTGTAAACTCTCTCAGGAGCATTCAACATTATGTAATCCATTATGCCTTTTGCACAAGTTCCTGATCCACCACCAATTTCATATATCTGATAACACATATTTAAACAGCAGAATCAACGTTTCATCTTATCGTATTTAACATACCAATCTAAATGCATATGAAATAAGGGGGACTCATTCAAGAACATGGTGATCTCCAAAACAAAAAATTTCCTTGAAATTGATATGCTTTCCATAGGGGCATCACTTTAATGCCTAATCACCGATCAATTTTATCAAATTTTAGTTGGAGAAAAGCATATCAATTCCAAAACACATATTTGAAATCAATCTCCTGAAACTTGATTGCAATTTTGAAATTACAAATAAGTATCAAAATATCATATTGGCTTGCAAGATAAAAATATGAGAATATGGCATCAGAGTATATGCAAACTCTAGGCTAATTATTCAAGAAATATATATATATACACACACACACACATGGGATGATCTGTCAAATGCTGAATCAAAAAGAGTAAGATGGAGAGGGGCTTACTCTTAGTGGAACTGAGAAGTTAGCAGTACGCATTATGGCCTCAGCAATCCCGTGGGCATACCAGGGCTACAAGAAGAAAATGTTACTATAAACAAAAGAACAGCTGAAATTCAAATATATAAAACTAGTCAATGAGACAATAGAACTTGGCATTCTTGCTACTGATGGAGCTTGGCTTGATAGTTAGATGCACAATACAAAAGATTATTTTACAGAGACGGCTGTAAAGCAAGGCAAAACAAATAAAATGCCAATCATTCATTAGCCCATCAATTGATGCACACAGTTCCATATCACGATTTCGTAGCTATATAACCTGTGCATGAATTTCTTATTTAGAACTAATGAAATAAGGTAGTATTAATGTAAAATTTAGATTTCTTTTCAGTCCACAAAACTAGCTAGGTGGTAAAGCCAGGAGAGAGAGAGAGAGAGAGAGAGAGAGTAGGAGGAGAAGAAGAAGAACCATCAAGTTTCATCCTTCGAGTGCACGAGATATCATTTCACTTCAAAAGGCATGACTTGTAAAGGAATAGAGCTAAGTTTTTCCTTTTTCTATTACACTTTTGGTGTGGAATATTTGTCAGAAATGTCATCTTTTATGTCTTCATTATTTCTAATAGCGCTTTAGCAATTGTGGAGTCAAGAGACTTTTCAGGTCTTCATATTTAGTGTTCTATAAAGTGTACCACATTTTTTCCGACATAGAAGATTGCCAAGGCACTTTTGACTGTGGTAACATACACCAGTTACACAACATAAATCAGGATCAACTTCTAAACTGACATGTTTAAGGAAGGTGTGTTGCATGTGCATGTGCACGTGCATCTGCATGTTTGGGTGTGTATAAACTAGCATCACAATTCATCAAATCAAACGGATTTGAGTTTCTCATGCTAGGGGAGTTTTGGAGAGAGAGAGAGAGAGAGAGAGATTACCTTAAAAAGCTCCACTGGTGTAAACCATGATATATCACTTTGTTTGTAGATCTTATCCAAGTATTCCATATAAGCTTTCCTGCCTAAACTATGCCAAAATTTTAGAACATGAAGGAATTCACTTCAAAAGCAATTGTGTTACTGTATAAAATTTATGTTCAATTTTGAAGTACCGATTAAGAATCTAAAGCAATTACAGCACGAATTAGTAAAGGCATAATGAACTAAGCAGATAAGAAATCAAGGACAAAGTCTTGGAAGCTAAAGCATTTAATTATCAATTCCTGGTCACCAATGCCAATGTTATCTGAAGGTGTCAATGGTGTTTCAAGAAGCCTGAACCCAAATAATGGACCATCATGATTTGATTATCCATTGAATATTAACCTGACTGGTCTTACTTTTCCAATGTACACAAGGTTAACATCTTTCAACATGATAGTAGATGCAACAAGGTTCGATTCCAACTGTACTTTGGACACGGATGAAGAACTTTTCATTAGTTCACCTTTTCCATGACTTTCTTTCACAACTAAACTTGAGGGTTGAACATTGTATTCGTAATGTTAAAAAGAATAAATATTTATAAATATATCACAACACATACCCACATGTTTTATGCTCCGAGCAGATTAATGTAGAGAGATTATTCAATATCATCAAAATGTGAAAAATCATTATCATCCAAATGGTTTCAAGAATCGAGGTTTTCTATGTAGCAGTCACAGTCATGATTCCTTTAATTGGGACAATACGTGATTATGCTGCTTAGTCGGATCCGGACCAAATGACATTCTAGGACCAGGAAGAAAGTTTGCTACTTAGAAGTTAGGCCAAATAAGAGATAATTTGGTCGAACATGAAGAAAGTTTGAATAGAAATGATGAATTTGACATACGAATAAAATCCTTTTTTTTTTGGTTTATTTCGGTTCACCTCTAAATCAGGTATATTTCAGCTGGAGGTTTAATTAGGCAACGAAAACTGATATTGCAAGCCAATTGTAAAATAGCAATATTGGTCACTGTATGAACTGCAACCAGAATTGGCAATGTGACTTTTCAAAATCCTGAAAAGTCCAAGTTTTTGACCTAAGTACAGTGATTCCGACAAATTCTTTTTCACCATGCAACTCTAGTAAGGGCTAAATACCGCCATACCCCTCTATTTTGATGACATATTAAACAATAGGCATTAGACAAGTAAAAAGCACCCTAGAAGCCAGTTTCAGGTCATCCCCGTAAATAATATCCTCTTGAAAAAAGAGGATAACAGACAGCAAACAGAAACTTAAGTACCAAACATTTAAGGATCATATCGCTTGTACATTCCTATAAACACAAAGCCTGGTTAAATTTCCTTCTTGAAGCATTAGTCCAATAAAACACATACACTGTTACATATAGGAAACCAAACTCAATCTAGCTTACATATACAGAAACAGTTCATGCATACATTTAATTGGCATGTTTAAACACTCAAATCAAACACAAATTTCACAAACCCCTGTGAAAAATTACACAACAAACAATTACATAGATAGGTTTCAAGCTAGGAGAAATTTTAGAATTTTAGAACTACCTTCTAGCTGATTGAACTTGATGCTACTCTCGAGCACACCGACAGACCTCGATCGTTGAGAGAAGTAGCCCTGTTTGGGGCCATACAAAGCAGAGTGTATGAAATCTCTGACCTGCCCAAATTGAATAAACAGAAATCTTATAAGACCCAATACTTGAAATTGCAAAAACCATTAAAAGGCAAAAGAGTGAAAGTGATCCAGATAGTGAATATCTTACAAGAATTGGTTTTTCACCAACAATGTCTGTGGAGAAGAGGGCTTGAAATGGAGGAGCCAAGAGTTGACATGGTACCACTGCATAGCACAAGAAATCAATTTTTTGAGAGAGAGGCT
>JAYMTT010001158.1:0-10280 GCA_036898025.1 Hypseocharis bilobata
AAAGAACGGAAAGAAAGACGGATCAGACAGTTCAGACAGTGCATGACACGCAGGAAACTGAAGTAACAAGGCAAAGACCAGGCGCAATCCCGCGTAAACACCCAATACAAGAATGTATATCCGAAAATAGAATGAATTTGAATTTGGATCATTTCTCTCCTGCAGCACCTTCCTGCAATTGTTTCATGCATTTATGAAAGTAGAAAAATATAAGTTTGAACAAACATACATAATTTTGCAGTAGAAATAAAATGAAGATAGAAGCCTCACAAGTAAATGTATGTAACAAATACAGAGCTCAACCCAAACCAAAAGAATCTAATGACCAGTCTTGAGATAGCCATGGCTCTAGCCGTGGTGTAAGCCCCAAACATAAGCAAGACATCCAAACAACCTACAATAGTAGCACATGAGAAAATCAACAAAAGGAGGAGTAGGAGTAAGAGTCTAGGAAACAGTGAGATTTGAGATTTAATCAGAAGTAAATAAACACAATCACATAACTATCTGGGGAAAATGAACTACTTACTTTCTACGAAGGTCATGATAACAAATGTTGGCCCAATGCTCAATACTACCTTAAAAGTATGCAAATTAATACTTCCATGATTGAAGGCTATAATTGTCAAAGCCTGTCGTCAAAGAAAAGGAAATTTCAATTTAAGGATGAGCAACCTGAATTCAGAATTAATATTACTACACAGGAAAAACAAACTTCACCTGGAACATCAAAACCAAAAAGATCCACAGTCGATGAAAACTTCGATACAAGTGAAGAAATGTCCTGTGCTCAACAAAAGTGCTTTTGCCAGTCTGCCAGTTCACAGGAGGAAAATAACAAGGAAAAGTCATGGTTATTAATCAGAAGATATAAGAATCAAAGACAAGAATTTTATGCAAGTAGATGTTAAAGGAACTAAAAGCATTCCCATCAATCAGAGCTTATGACATCTATATCAAATATATCATTTCTCATTCGCAAATTGTTCAAAACATAAAGTTCACAGCCAAATTCATGGTAAAAAAATAGAAAGACAAGCTAACCACCAAAAGATCTAGATTTTAAACTCTTAATAACAGAACTCAAGAAGAAAACGCTGTGAATAATGCATTTCAAAAATTCAATTCCACACTGCATCATAGCCCTTAGCATTAAAACCAGAAAATAGACATCTAAAAACCTTCATTTCTAGGTCGAAAACAAAAATTCCCTTTGCTCGCACAGTCAACAAATCAGTTGATGTATACCCACAAAGAGTGCTGTGACCATTGGTATAGCGCACAAAAGATTTAATACAACCAAGAGAGAAAATCCAACAAGATAAAATATCGGTGTTAAGCAGAAATTTATTCCAAAAGGCATGCATTCAAACTCTAACCTATAGCTTGGAAACACAACCAAAATTTTTAAACTGCCACTCTCAACAACAAGAAGCTTGGGTATATGAGAGCTTAAATTGAGTACAAGACATGCAATATGAAAGAAAAACCAATAGTAGGACTCTCATAATCACTTCTCAGACACAAAGGCATCAAGTCAAAGGTCTTAGTGAAAATCAAATCTACGATTTCAGCAAGAGAGATGCTCTAGATTTGTCTGTTTGCCAACTTAAAATTTTGATCATTCGTACACAGAAAATAAACAGTGAACGACTGCATTGCATAGCATGGAAACACTGACTACTTTAAATTGACCTATTATTATGGCAGACACCAATACTGAGACGAGTAAGATTTTAGGAGGTTAACGAGTTAAACAATTCAATACCAAATCCCATGAACATGTCCTCATTCCCGGAAAACAAATTTCAAAAGAATCCCAATACTTTAGTTTGAGTTTCCACTCTACCAACTAGTTGCTGTCGGCTATATATATACCCTTTTTTACCATTCAGCTCATTTACCATATTATCTGTTAAGTCCCTTAAACATTATACTATATCTAAGTTTCAAGTATTAAAGGTGGAGTGCACAAGTATTTTGAAGTACCAAAACTTGAAAAACAAACATATATATAAATATAAAGATATAAATATATTTGCTCGGAGATCATCAGCAAAACCAACCCTTTTCCTCTTTTTAGGCTTCAATAAAAATGACGAATCCTTTTTCATAGGCCAGCTCAACTCAAAGCAAGCAGGTGACCTGCATATATAGTGAAAAGAACACAATCATATAATGAACCTGCAAAACAATTATAAAAAAAACATCAACTAGTACACAAACCAAAAGTATTCGTTGAAATCATCATAATTTCGCCATGCTGAATGTGCAGCTTTCCCATTATTGTTGTTGTCTGCTTCCTGTAGAAATAATAACAACAGCATATTTAAAATTACTGGCAAAAGAAAAGCAGACGATATCCAATAAAAACCAGTATAAAACTTTCAAATAACAAGAACTGTTGTGTATCAATCCATACAATGTTAATCATTCTATACAAGTATGTGCCTTCAAATGATTTCTGGACATCAACCTAATCACAAGTCATATGCTGAAGAAGCAACTTCCCACAGAATAGTACGGAAAGTTCACAGAAATATTCACTCGGAGGGCTAGACATGATAGGTGAAGACATCAATTTGTAGATACCAGTCTAATCATATTGCAATAAATCAGGACCATAGTGTTAGTCTAAATGTATAATTCAAGAAAGTTACAGCTAGGTAAAAACTTGGTATAAATTCCTTTCACTTCTTAAGTTTTAGGAAGATAGGGTCAGGCAAAGGATCAAGGTCATAAAGAGAGACTTAAAACCATATGGATGTTCTTAAAGAGATCCTAGTTCCTAGGTTGAATCATCAATAAGAGGCAGGTCAGTTGATAGAGGAAGAGACTGGGTGAATCAACATAGCTAGTCATCCCTATTAAATAATTGGCCACTATCCCCTTTCACATAAAAAGAAAAGGAGATAAAAAACTCAATGAATAGTGAGGATTCCGGTGTAAAATTTGTTAGGATACAGTTTGTACAGTGCTAAGCTAAATAAATTTTTAGAAGTACAACCAAAATTCAATGTGCAAGCCTTCAAGAAAATCATCAGTTGGCGTACACGCTTGGAATGATAAAACAGTAAGCTCAGTTCTACATTGAACATGCATTGAGGATAGAAATGCACTAACCGCAGCAATTGTCTCATAAATAGGAGAAATGATTTGTTCAAGGAAAGCCACAGAACCATCTTCAGTCATACAGCTTGCAGCCGGATTAGCAACTCCATGATCCAATATTGCATCCAACTCTTTTGCCATCTGCAGAATGATAATTGATTATGGACCATAAAACTAGAGGAAAAAAAAATTAAAAGCATAATTTTTGTGCCTGACCAAACAGATTAGCAGATCAAATGGTAAAGTGAACTTAACAGTATCAGCAGAGGCTTACATGGTGGAATATATAGCAAATGCATTCAGGAAGAAAACGGACATTTGCAGCTTCGCCCCAGATAAGAAAGTACAATGAAACCAGAAAAAGCTTCCGGTCCCTATTAATAGCTTCTAAACTGTGGGAAAATAAATATATAAAAAATCAAATAAGAGGTCTACAAAGGAACTTAGAATTTCAAGATGACAGCAGGTTGCAGAAGTAACCTGTTCCACACAAGGCGTATCCGTAAGTATTTGCACCATTTGATATAGTTAGCCAGCCCCTTCAAGAAAACCTCATTGATTGCTTTCTCGTCTATTTTCTGATATGCCCAAAAAAGTTAAAAGTGTTGAACAACTAATATTGCATCCACAAAATCCTCAACAATCAACTTCTCTACATGATGCTATCACAATACATAATCCTGCCCAGGTAAAACAATATAAGCAACCAGCGACTAGAACGACATAACTCTGGCAAGAACTTGAATCTCTGAAACATGTAATGGAGGGAGGAGACAAAAGTGCGCATGGACTATCACAATGTGTCGATGGAATATATGATGGAATACACCTTTATGTGTAATCCATTCCTTTCACTACCTTCACCTAACATGTGAACTGAGAGATGTTGGAATTCTTTTCATAAGTTTCTCTAAACTTTTAAAAGTGCATACAACACCTAGAACCAAGCAAGTCCAGTGCAGACTTTCACTCAATCTATGAAGCTTACGTGCACTCAGCTTCACGATATCTAATGAAAGAAATTGGTCACATATTATCATACAGAAAAAGTAATAGAAGGCTCGTAAAGGCCACACCAAATCAACTCCTATAATGACAAGAGAAACAAAAAGGAAGAAACCATAGAACAAAACCAATACGAAAGCCAGACCAACACCGACCAGATCATTCATCCTATGTGATACAATACAACATTCACTCAAAAGTAAGGCTATTCCTACACCACATTAGATACAATGGACTGTTCCAAATTACTCTTTTCCTCTTTCCATGAGAACTCCCATACGAATTTCACAATTTTGTTAAACATCTAGACATTGTTTAGTCCAAGCAAAACCATGAAAAGTGGTGCCTGGCCCCCCTAGCACTAAAACGCTGAAAAAGGTGATCTAAAGATGCAAGACTAATTCATCATTACAAGTCCAATCTAATTATATTCTCAATTATAAGAATCCTGGTAAGAGCAGCCACTCAAATAAAGCAAACCATAGTTGGAGAAATTTATGTGAGTAAACCTTCATTTTCACAAGCATCCCTTACGATTGTATAGAAAAACTGGCCAGAGGTTACTTATTGTTAGCCACTCCCTAACAGATCTCATAACTCCACAAGACAAAAAGCTGGCTACAAACTCAATCTCCATATTATGTGAAACCCTATTAAGCCTGGAATGCAGAGCAGCAGTTGCATCCTCCCTCCTCTTCTTGCAAAGGCAAGATAAGACTAGATTTACTATCACACCGTACAACATGCCACAAACAAACTGTCTACACTTTCACTTTCCCGAAGTGCATATACTGAACAAAGATCTCTTGGCACTTCCCAAAATCTCTTCAGAAACCAACTCCAAAGGAGCCCCACAAAAAGTATGACAAGCCAGCCCCTAACCTCCAGTATTTTATCTCCCCACCAGACTCTTCCAACAGATAACCCCTCCGTATCCTACCAGCATCGTAACACTGAGCTTCTAGATTCCCAGACCTTGTGCCAGCAGAGGAGAATAAAGAGCACTCCAGTCCATCAAAACAAACTTTAATTCATGACCTGAACCACCCAAAACAGAACCAGCATGTCCCAAATACGAATTCTAGAGACTAGAGCTTGCTCTCCAATCAGCTGCTCATAACTTAGGAACAACTGAACAAGGCACAATGCAGAATACAGTACCTTAAAACTTGTTAAACTAGAACACTACAGAATGCAGTACCAACTATATTCACGCCCATCCAAGCAAAAAGATAAACATATAGAAGAGACCCTGCCCAGTGAAAGCCAATTCATGCTAAGAAAATTTTAAACTCAGAAGTGTTTCCCACAGTGAAAGAAAATCTGCATACCAGACCTTGCATTTCACCATTGACCACCTCCTATACCACCAAGGGAATGGTAGCAAGTCTGAACCCCAGTTAAACAGAAAGTCTTCTTGGGGCTATCCCAAGGTCCAGGACGTGTGGAATGGGGGTACTAAATCTTCCCAGGGATTAATAGGAGCATAACTTCACATATAGACAAATTTTACATACCTATTACCTCTCCAATTGTCAATATTTCCCTTTGCATTAATATATTAACAATTGTTACATCCATCATCATCAGAGAACATCTTTTCAATCAACACTTCCAAAAGAAAAGCATACAAATCCAGGGAAGAACAGACCTCTTAAACAAATACTAACAATATAATTACAGATAAAAATATCGAGTAGCTGACGAGAAAATAACTTTTAGAAGATTGAAACCTAATATCAATGGATTAAATATCTGAAGCACTCACTGGATCAGCCTGAACAGGTATACCAAGGCGAGATTGTGCATTTGCTATCATAAGAACAATATGTTCACGCTGATTCCTTATGTTGTCTTTCTGCAGATAAGGAAAATGCATGGTGAAATAACGAAAGTTGAAAAATGCATAAATTGATACCTGTGCATGGTGCAATTTTTACCAACATCACCAAACTGCAAACAGACAAATGCAATAGAAGATATGGGTCTACACCAACCTGAAAACCAAACACAAACTGCAGAAGATCAAACATGTCAGCATCCCGTTGTCCAGAAATCTCAAAATCAGGAGGAAGTCGAGGAAAGTGCTCAGTGTATCTGATTGCAGATATTGCACCTCTAACCTGGACAGTTAACCAACAAAGAAACTGCAAGTTATAAAAACTCTAAGTAAAATACAGCACATAAAAGAACGCAACCAGAACACAAAGTGAAACTCCAGTGCACAATATAAGGTTAATGCATCTAATCAATTTCCAGCTATAAACTTTCAGGATCGCCATGATCAAAGACACAATTAGCAAGTAGAGGGAGTCGAGGGGAATCATATAACAAAGCTGCTACAGTACACAAGCAGCGACAAAAAAGTGTAAAATCGTAATATATCTCATTCAGTTTCCAACTTACTTCTGGAAATGTTCCAATGGCATTGGTTATGGTTAATGATGGTGTTTCCAAAGGGACAATATTGTACGGTGTGAGTTCCCCAGCTAACGCAGCACCAGATGATTTGATTCTCCGCAGCTTAAACCCACAGAAGAAAGATTACTGCTTATTAATAATGAACTTTCAAATATAAGAACCGTTACTTTTCCCTTTTCTGAGCTTCAATGTTCAATGCATGCTATATAAACCCAAAACATTGATCCTCAATAATAAACCGAAAATTGCATGGTTCCTAGTATTAGTAACCAACTGTAAACAAGTTTTCAATATTAAAAGCATTCCGCTGCTTCTTGGAAATTACAACATTGTGGGTATAAGACAAGTACCTCCTCCATAATAAGCCTTCCTACTCCACTTGGATCTGCATCTTTGCTAAGCGCCTCCATGACTTCAACTAAGGCCCTCAAAGTGGCAAAAACCTTTTTCATTTCTGAGTATCTGAATCCTAACCTGAAACAACACAAGAGTTGACAAAGAACATATTAGACAAAGCATAATGCAGAAAGTCAAAAGCACCCAAAATTCTTCTCTATTCTAAATTTATCAGTAATGCTATATGACATTGGCAATTGATAAAAGCAAGAGAAAGCATCACATCCAGCTTAAGAAGTATTCTACATAAACCAACTATAGTCTATAGCCATGCAACATAATTTCCATTACACTACTTTGTATGCATATGAGAAAATTAAAGAAAAAAATTAAAAGAGAAGTCCGGTACAAAATTCTAAAATCGCCACTACATAGCCAACTGCCAATAAATGTCTTACATAAACAAACATAGCAAAGCAGCTCAGACGAATCACATAGTATATTTTAAGGGAGGTTATAAGAAATGACTATAATAAGTATCACAAAGCACCAGATATTTTATGCTGCAGAGTGAAAGACCAATTAAATGACAAATATATCCATAAAATATATAATATATCAGCATACAATGTGGAACTGAACTGTTGCATATTTGATGGTTTGTGGACGTATCAATGAAGATATACATTTAAAACATAGGACCTATGAGAAAGACAAATTTGGTACCCTGTTTTCATAAACCGACCCTCTCCCCATTCTTCATATTAGCAACTAAATTCACAAGAAAACTAAAGGATAAGCATAAGTTGATCATACTCTCCCAGGTTAGTACTAAAAGTTCCAGATTCCCGCCATTTTTGTTCCTCTCTTTGGATATCATCCACTCTATGCCGTCTCTTGTAGAGTTGATAAAATTCCCACAAACGTTCAATATCACGATTGCGATCTATTGGACCTCCATCCCTTTTGGCAAGTTTTTGCTGCACAAACAAACAGCTCCTCAAAAGGTCAAATTACAAAGATACAGCATAAAATAAGCAGCTCAGGAACAAAGTTCAGTGTAAGTCACTCTATTAGATTGACAATAACAATTATAATTCCACCAATATGCATCACTAGAGATTCAAAACTTAGGATACCTTAATTACAGACATTAAACCGGTCTTGAATTGAAGAACACCTCTGCCTTCGCTGCTGGGATCGAGGTTCTGTGCCATAGTATATGCCTGCTCACACACTGAAAATGGTTCTTGCATCAATATAATAAGGAATGTCGTCCGACAAGCAATAACTCAGAAAACAAAAGAAAACCCTAATTTATTCAACCAGGGTAATTTAGCATGTCCTAAGAGCCGTGTCCACACTTGAGTATCGTAAAAGTAAGATTCAATAAGACTCTACGAATAGATGAACCTGAACGTGTATACCAGGATATTACTTGAACCGAAGTTCAGTAGGGCCTAAATAATTAAATTTGAGTTCAAATATGATTACAAATGTGAACTGAAGTATAGGTCCCCAAGACTTCTCTAAAAGAAACAAATGCATCCATACACGTGAATATGAAACAACTTCAATTCATTTACCGAATGAGTTTCAATCAATTTGACTCTTGATAAAACCTGGGCATATCTCTAACACCATAATTATAAAAAGAAACAATTAAAATGATTGCATGTGAAAATTTATCTTTTAGCTATGTTCACAAAAGGCCTTCCCACACCCTTCAAAAGTGAACCATATTGCATCAAAATAATCATTTTGTTAGACGAAAATCATCTGAAACAAATCTCTCTGCCTAGTCCTATTGTTGCTGATATCTAAATTCCAAAGATGCATTCATCTCTAATCTACTAAGATATTTTCTGATCCCGTCATCCAGCAACACATCCATCTCAAGCATTCTCAAGAAACCAGACCAGCTATGCAAATTCCTTTCCACTTCAAATTTAGGCTTGCTAATATTATTTACCACAAGCATTAAAGGTAAAACACTTACAAGCTTCAAACAATTAAGAAATGTTGAGAGCATAATGATTAATGAACCCTTTCCTGAAGCACTAATTCCATCAAACCTCTTAATAAGAAACAAGTTCCACAATAACTCTATATAGAGATAATTATAGCGACACAAAGGGCAGTTACGCTTCGGTGTCAACTAAGAATTAGTCTCTTTATCCGTCCAAAACTTTCACTAACTGCATACATTTCTATTTTTAGCTTTTTGTCACTATAAGACTATCTACTATTTCTCTTAGGTGCTAAGTCATTTCCTTTAGTTATGATTAGATTTGTTGAGATAATGATAATTCATAAGTTTACACGGCCAACTTAGGGATAGCATCATATCCTACTCTCTTCCCTCGTTAATATCAAGTCACAAACTACAATAACCAGTCCCAAATAACGATAAAAATAGAATAAATCATCTTATGCCAGCTTCTCGAGGAGAAATCATTCAGCTTGTAGCCACAGTATGTGTTACACACAATATTCAACACTCAGGAACAAAATACTGACAACTAAAAGAACCATCTCCTTGCTTTGAATAGTACATTATTACATGCCATATGAGACCATAATTTTCGACTAACATAATTTTTTCTTTCACTCCTCCTGTATATACATAATTCTTTTGTTTCTCTCATGCACATAGTCCAATTATACTTCAAGTCTTGAATGTTCTAATTGATCCATAAAATTCGTTTTCCATTTTCACCTGTTCATCGAATTTTGACCACAATGCGCAAAAATGAACCAAAATTTCGAAATCAAAAGAAACACTTACGAATTCTCCCAACGTTACCAATAGAGCATTTTATTCAATTGGGTCACGATGATAGCCCTATTGTTGAGTGAAACCATGTTAAGCGTTAACTCCTCTGTTTCCCATCTTGTAGAGTGACTGGTATTAGGAAGACATCAATCATACCAAGGACCAAAATTAGTCATGCCTTTCTTCTCATTAATCTGAATCCTAATCACATATTTTTTTTTATCTTGGACTGAAATTGCACTCGCTCTAACATAACACCTACCAAATTATATGGTGCCCACAAAATGAACATGTGTATGCAATATGCTTATTCTCCACTTTGCAGAGCTAGAATGAAAATTCAACTTCTACTTAAGGCCACAAACCGGTACTAATTAGAATCTAATTGAACTAACCGAAAAACAAAAAACCATATATCAAAATATACAATTCTATAACAAATCAAAATGAAGATCTTACCAGTGACTCGCGATGTTTCCCTCCGAATGTGGACCATAGATAATCAAGTTCCCAGCATATTTGTGACCCCTCCACAAGATGCTATTCACCAACTCTCCACCACTTTACATTTTTCCATACCATTATGACACAAACCCAAATCTCTCCCAGTGCCAACTAATGAAACCATTCT
>JAYMTT010001159.1:0-10273 GCA_036898025.1 Hypseocharis bilobata
CTGGGGGGTCCGCGGGGGTTAGGGGGCTGCGCCAGCTAAGGTCCGAGCCGAGGATTGGCATTCGATCGCCGAGGCTTGCTCTGGTGAGTGTTCACTGATTTGTGATTTGATTTCAATTTTTAGTAAAGGAACTTTAGCATTGAATTGAATGAGCTTGATTCTTGTTCTGGTTGGTTAGTGAACTTTTATTACACTGTTTGGTTGCTGAGAAACCTGAAATGAAATCAGTTACCTCAAGTACAGTGTAGGAGCATTCTAATTTGTATCATATTTTTGCTTTCTTTTGTCCTTGATAATTTTGATTTTAAGATTTGAAATTATAAGATTTTCTTATCTGCTTTCTGATCAATCAACATTGTAGTACTAGAAATGAATAACTTGCCGGAATTATTTCTAAATTCAATGTGGATTTAAGTTGAAAATTGTTTGAGGAAGCAGCTACACATTGCATATTAGTTAAAAGAAAAATAAATTAAGAAGAATAAGCCCTGAGATTTTGTGGAAGATGTCGAAGAATTGTAGTATAGGAAGTTTAGTTAACTGCTGGCAACATGATGCGGAAGGAGGGAGTTAGTAGTTATTTGGCAAAATGCATTGGAAGTTCATCTCAGAGAATGTTATGTTGTCATTGATCCGCCTTTCTGGCCTTTAGTTTTCAACGGATCAAATCATTGATTGTTTAGTGACTTCCATTACATATAAATAGTACAATATGTAAATTTTCATATATTATTTTAAACCAGCAAGTCAAAAGTTTAGACTGTATCTGGCATGAAGAGAAATACTGTATATGCTTATGGAATGTTATATTCTTATGGCAATGGAGGAAATTAAAAAGCAATTCATTTCCTTTTAGCTGAAGAAAATGTATGCTTGGTAAGGTATTGAAGGGATTTGGGTCTCGAAGAAATGAATGAAAACTTATGCCATGGAATGAAGTTACCTTTACAACTTGTGCAACAATGGAAGCGTTGTCAGTCTTTAGACATGGACATAAAATTAATTTGTGGAAAACGCTTTAATAGAGAAACTTAAGAATTTTGGAAGTTAGAATTTCTCTATAATGAAGCTTTTCAAGTAACTTGGATACTTCTTTCAAACATTTAATTCATTATCAGTCACTTTGACTATATATTCACTGCTGTTGGTGCTTCTCATTTGTATCCCTACATATTCAGGCAGGAAGTGGCTCTTATTAAGATGATGCTTAGTGGTTAACTAATTAACCAGCTCTTGATATTGGTACGACTCAATTTAAAAAATCTTGGTTAAATTTGATGCCCGCACCCTATTAATCGGATTCTATAGCTTCTAGTGTCTCACCATTAGTGGGTGCTGCCAACTTTGCACAAAAATGTTATCGTTTATATATTTTGCATATTGAAGTGATAAGAACCTTCTTATACTAATTGTGCCTTGTTTTGGTCGTTGTCAGATCTTAGGAAATTTGAAGAAAGATCCACACTCATTGATGTTGTTTACTGTGATGAAGAATCTACAGAAACTTGGTTACGTGTTTAAGGTGAATCTCTGTAACATTCTCTTATAGCATTATTACCTTCTTTGTTTATAGAACTAGTATCTGATGTTGCTTCCTTTTATGGTAGAAATAAGCTATATTAGGAAATAAAAAGCAATTTCTTGGGTCAGACCCTCGTTTGCCAAGGATGCATTTGGACTTCATATGGTTATAGAGAGACTTCTTCAGTCTCTTGTTTGGCATTTTAAGTACAAATTATAACAACAAATCAGTTCATTGCAATTGGGTTTTCAAAAAAAAAAAAAAAGAAAATTTATTCATCACTAAGCACAGTAACAGAAATATAGATCATCTTTCCATAAATGCTCCACATTATGTGGGTTCCATATGTTGTAATTGCCTAGATAATAAATTTTTACCTCATAACTGCTGTGAAGGAAAAGTTTGGATGTCCATGGAACATCCTAGCACACAGCTATGCTTTAGGTTGATTTAGTTGTCTTGATATGAGATTACGAATGAGTTGTGGATGGTTCCATTGTCAACGCAATTGGTCCTAGATATAGATTAGCAAACTAATGCTTTGTTGCAGTGAACAACACAGTTTTTTTTTTATCTGCTGGAAAGCTCATGTGATCTTACTTGTCTATTTGACAGATTTATGCACTACAGAATGGTAAAGCACGTTCAGTGTGGGAGCAAATAACTGGCCGAATATCAATTTTAGGTCCTGAGCGATATGGTCATATTGATTGGTCGATGTATGTTTTCCCGTTCTAATTTTTGTTCATCTTTTTGGCATTTTACACATTGTTCATTGGTATAATTGGCCTTAGTGGATTACATTTTGTTCATTTTCTACAGTTTTGAAGGTATTATTGTTGATACGCTTGAAGCCAAAGAGGCCTTTTCAAGGTATGGGTTTGTCTTAGATTCTCTCCAACTCATTGGGGGTTCTGATTATCACAAATTACATCTAGATATTGTCTTAGATTCAAATGCTACACTATTGCATGTGGTGCCTTGCCAGGTCATGCGTTCTTCTTTGTGTGGGTCTGATCATGTTCTGTATACTTAGGAATACATCTTTCAAAAGAATGATAGCTGGGTAGTAGACTGAAACTTGGAGATTCCAATTGATGGTTCAGTTAGTTTTATTTTATGTTTGTTTCAAATTGTACAGTCATGTGGAACTCTTATGTTAGATGGTATGAGATTCAAATGTTAGGTGATTTGACATATTTAGATTGTGTAGCTAATTGTAAAAGTGTATTCTACGGCCTATGAGGTATGGGCGTAAAAAATTAGATAGATTATAAATGAAGAACTGGGTGTATGATCTGAGCAAATTGAAAAATTCATGTATAAGATTTAAAAAAAAAGCTTTATATAAATTATAACACCAAGAAGACTCAAATTACTGGAAATGATAGTTAGCATGGCTATTAGGTAATTCCAGTATATGTTTTTTGGACGTAAAAATAAAATAGAAAATTTGGAATTTGGACTTAGAAATGAGAAACAAAAACATTGTTTTGAAAAAAAAAAAATCTTTGTCATGAAGATTTTATTGAAAATTGTGGACACTGATTCCAGGTGTTAACGTGTGCCCAATAAGTGAATGTCAGAGTTGGAAGTTCATACTCTTGATTGTGTATCAACCAGGTGTATCAAAGAAACTTATGCCAACATCATACGAGGAAGCAGAAAGATAGGGTCAGCTGCAGGAAAGTAGGAGTTCCGGCAATTGAGCTCTTGTGGAGTCACTCAACTCTTCATGATCTACAGAGGATTAACTGATTTGGAGATAGGGGATAGGATGTAGAATAATATTCATGAGAAGTTTCAGAGAACTAACTTATGTCTTAGCCTGTCGTTACTCTTAGGAGTTAGAGAACCTTCCACTATAATTCTAGTAATGGACATTAAGTTTTGTGATCAAAGTTTCTTGTTGTGGTTTTAGTTACAGTAATAACATGGAAGGCTCCGGAAGATTCTTTTGCAAGACTTGTTTCAATAGTCATGGAGGAAATTAAAGTTTCACATACATACAACATATGAAATTTGGGTCGTATATTTTTAAGTAAATCTGGAGAAGAGCATAAAGCATTGCTTGTTTGCTTCATCTTCTGGCAGATCTGTTGATCGTATGCACTACAAAAGATGATGATTTTGCTGGATGGTTTGTGACGTCCTAATCTTGCTCATTATTGAGGAAAACGTATGATTTCTGAGTTTTGACATTTAATGTCATATTTGAGGCTTGAGTAACAGGGTAAATGGTCTTTACTAGCCCTTTTTCCTTGTGGATCATGGAATTCTCCTTGACGTCAACCTCTTTACTCTTGCCGTCTGAATTCCCATGTCACCTTCATAACATACCCATCCAATAGAAACATAATGATAAGGGATGGGTGAAATTTGATTATTAATCCTAAGAGGGGACATTTAGTTGGAAATTAAGTATACTGAACGTAACCTCCTTTTTATAAATTTCAAGATGCTATGGATAGTGAGTTTTATATTTATGCAGCTTGATGCAGGAGCCTTTTTGTTCAGTACCACTTATATGGATAATTCCAGAAGATACACTGGCAAATCGTCTTCTAGCGTATGAGGAGATGGGCCGGAAGGATCTTGTTTCATACTGGAGACGCGTCTTCAGCAGGGCTAATGTTATCGTATTTCCAGATTTTTCTCTTCCGGTAAATATGGTATCTTAGTTTATATGTTGTTGCCTTGTATAAGACATTGTTTGCTGTTTCTCAATTATTACACCTTCCTGTATCAGATGTTATATAGTGTGCTTGACACTGGAAACTTCTTTGTCATTCCTGGATCACCAGTAGATGTGTGGGCTGCAGAAAGCTTCAGTAAGATCCATTCGAAGTATCAATTAAGGAGTGACGCTGGAATTACTAAAGATGATATGCTGGTTCTAGTTGTTGGAAGTTCTTTCTTTTACAATGAATTATCATGGGATTATGCTGTGGCAATGCATGCCATAGGACCTCTGCTTACTAAATATGCGAGGAAAAAAGATGCTGGTGGATCATTTAAATTTGCTTTCTTATGTGGTAATTCCACTGATGGATATGACGACGCCTTGCAGGTAGTCAGCTACTGATTGATCATAAATCGTGCTTTTATCTTAATATATTTTACATTTTAAGTTTCTTGTCTCTATCCTATTCACTTGAATGTAACTTTCTCTTATCAACTAAATGAATGGAATGTTCATGACCGAAACATGTGACAGAATGGTTTGAGGTCAATTTATAATGACTAGATAACAGAGGAGTGAGTCAATTTGCTTTCTTTCTTACTCTAGAAAGTATTGCGGGTGAGGGTTAACCAAGGTATTTTAAATAATATATCATTTTTGTCACTGATTTGCATCTGAATTTACTTTAAGTTGTCTGACAAGGTGATTCAGTCCACCATTTGAGTGTGTGCTTAATACAGATTCTTTGCATCTTATTCTTTATTCGTCTCAAACCTTGTCTGTTATTTGTGCTGCTACCTAACAATATGATATTTGGAGGATTTTGATGAGCAAACATGCAATATGCGACTCTTTACTTTTTATGGATATCTATAATGAACAATTTCAGTGAGGATGCTCGAATAAAAGCATTAATAAAATAACAAGTGGAAAGTAATAAACTGAAGCAATCCTTTATTAAGCCTTTTATAAACTGTACCTTGTTAAATTTCATGATGTGTTTAGTTCACCCCATGTCATTATTTCTTAGGCATGATAGTTATTATTTTCTCTTGAGCATATATTGATCCCTTTCACGTTTTGTGTAGGAAGTTTCTTCACGTCTAGGACTCCTTCCCGGTTCTGTAAGGCATTATGGCATGAATGGTGATGTAAACAGTGTGTTATTGATGGCTGACATTGTTCTCTATGGGTCATCTCAAGATGAACAGAGTTTTTCTTCATTACTTACTCGAGCCATGACCTTTGGAATCCCTGTTCTAGCACCTGATCTTCCCATCTTGAGAAAATATGTATGTCTGTTCATGGTTATCTTATCTTGGTTCTTTAATTCCTAAAGAATGAGGGTTTTTAGCATTCTGTTTCTGACATTATAAAGGGGTTTCAAATTACAGGTCATTGATGGATCACATGTAATATTTTTTCCGAAACATAATCCTGATTCTTTGATGAGAGCATTCTCACTTCTGATATCAAATGGGAAACTCTCTAAGTTTGCTAAAACAGTAGCTTCCTCTGGAAGGCGTCTTGCTAAAAACATGCAGGCATCTGAATGCATAACTAGTTATGCAAAGCTTTTGGAGAATGTGCTCAATTTTCCATCGGATGCCTCGCTACCAGGTCCTGTTTCTCTGCTTCAACTGGGGGCTTGGGAGTGGAATATGTTCCGGACGGAAGTAGAAGAGAGAACTGGTGACATGCACAACTTAGATGAGAATGTTATTTCTAGGAAATCTAGTGTTGTCTATGCCCTTGAGGAGGACTTGGCCGATCTCTTTAATTCAAGACATATATCTGAGAATGAAACTGAACTAGATATCCCAACTGAACAAGATTGGGATATTTGGAGGGAGATAGAAGAGTCTGAAGAATATGAAAGTCTGGAAATGGAGGAGGTATAGTAATTCATCTACCTTGATCCATGGTCCATGACTTGGCACTTTTTTTGTATTTTTTATATCATTTTCTTTAAAAGTAGCTGATATAAAGAACCATTTCATAATTTGTAGCTTGAAGAAAGAATGGAAAAAGACTCTGGCAACTGGGATGATGTATATCGTAATGCTCGGAAAGCTGAAAAAGTTACTAGGTTTGAATTAAATGAAAGGGATGAAGGGGAGCTAGAAAGGACGGGTCAGCCAGTGTGCATTTATGAGATCTACAATGGAGCTGGGGCGTGGCAATTTTTGCACCATGGTTCTTTGTATCGGGGGTTAAGTCTTGTGAGTATCACAGTACCCTTTGAATTATTTTTCCTTCAATGTTCATCATATTTTTTTAGTACTTTAGGAAGTCAGACTTTATTTAACCTACTTATTTTAGTTAACCTTGTATAATTATGCATCTTTCTAGCAATCTACGGAGGGATTGTAATTAAGAACTCTCTTCTATACTTTTAGTAAGTGTATTTGGTAAATTGTTTAATTTATTTAGCGTACCCATTAGGGGGGGAGTGATTAGGACATCATAAAAACTCTTTCTGTTGCAGTACTATCCCTTTTCCCTAGTTCTAGAGAAAACAGATTTAAAGAAAAGCAGTTATCTTCCCCTTGCTTTTATATTTGTACCGTTAAATGTGTTATTTTTTGTATTAATATCTTAGAAATTTCCTCCTGTTTCTTTTGTTTTACATAACTTATTAAAGTAGTAGTAGTAGTAGTAGTAGTAATAATAATAATAATAATTGAATGAATACTTCCATTGGTTTTAATCATCCTACATTATATCTGTCAGTCTAGAAGATCACAGAGGTTAAGGTCCGATGACGTGGATGCAGTCAGCCGGCTTCCCCTTTTGAATGACAGTTACTATCGTGATATTCTGTGTGAAATTGGAGGAATGTTTTCTATTGCAAATAAGGTGGATAATATCCACAGGAGACCTTGGATCGGGTTTCAATCATGGCGTGCTGCTGGTAGGAAGGTATTTCTTATGTTGGTAGAATTGTATTATTTTTAAGTTTTGATTCATTTCCGTAGAATAATTACAGTCTTGTATTCTTTTAGCAGCAGTAAGCCTTCAGGGAAGACAAGGAAAAAAAATGAATGAGAGTAACACTAGATTTTCATGATTGTTCATGAAAGTATGAAATGATTTTTAGGAACAAGCAAAGAAAATTAAACTACTACTTCTGCATGAATGCTGCTGAACGTTGTATCTTTCGAAATTCAAAACGCGTTGGGGTGTTCCGTAGTTTGCAAATTGTTCCTCAGCTTCACTTTCTTGAAGCAGGTTTCATTGTCCACAAAGGCGGAAAGGGTTTTGGAAGAAACAATACAACAAGAAACTAAAGGAGATGTGATGTACTTTTGGGCGCACTTGGACATGGATGCTGGAGTTACAGGAAGCAATTCTGTACTCACCTTTTGGTCCATGTGCGACATCCTGAACGGAGGAAATTGCAGGTTTGTTATGTTAACTATTATGATGTATCATGTTGTTTACTTTTGATATAATATTTCCAAAAATGAAGCTGGTAAGGATTTAGTTGTTTAATAGCCTTTGTCTTGTCATGTAATAAGGATACAAGTAGTACTAAAGTCATGGAAAAATGGTTTTCAGTCACTCCCTCAATCCCAATATGCAATTTTGTTGTGGATTGTTTGTGAAGCAAGTTTTACAGTGTGCCTTCAATTGTGACCTTCTTGTGGAAAAGGGTGCTACCTGCTCTTCTATAGTGTTAAATTTGAGAAATTTAAGGATGTCCTTGAGATAACCTGAAAAGCATTTTCTTTCTTCTAAAATAATAAAAAAGAGATAAGAAGTGGATGCCAAGCTTTGATGTGTACTCATTTTGGTCCGAGGGTTTCTAAATTTAAAGTTAAAGGTATCAAGACATAAGTTTCCGACTTTATGCACCCATTATATGATGCGATGGTCTTCATAGGTTAGGGTACTCCCCAATTCTGTGGTCTTAGTATTTTTGTATCTGTATGAAAGTCTACATTTCATGAAGCAGCTAGATGTGCCTTGAAGATAAATGGTTTTAATTTTGAAATGCACAGAACTGCATTTGAAAGTGCCTTCCGCCAGATGTATGCCTTGCCATCGTATATAGAAGCTCTTCCTCCCATGCCAGAAGATGGTGGCCGCTGGGCTGCCCTCCATAGCTGGGTGATGCCAACCCCTTCTTATCTTGAATTCATAATGTTTTCCCGGTAATTTCCAGTGGCATTACTTCTGTTTGAGTTGCATGCCAATTGCACTTATTTATATGTCAAAAGTCAATTAAAATGTAACTGGAAAGAAAATTCTATGATTCAACTGCAGGATGTTTGCTGATTCTCTTGATTCCTTGCATACCAATTCTAGCAAAGTCGATTTATGTTTGTTGGGTTCATCAGAGCCTGAGGTAAGCTTCCCTTGTCCTCAAATGTCTGGGTTTCATGTTTTTGTTTGAGTTTACAAATTATTTGTTTTATTGTAAACAGAAAAAGCACTGTTACTGTCGGGTTTTAGAACTTCTGGTAAATGTTTGGGCTTATCATAGTGCACGGAAGATGGTTTACATAGATCCAGACACTGGGTCACTGGCAGAGCAACACCCAATTGAACAACGGAAGGGATTTATGTGGGCTAAGTACTTCAATTTTACATTGTTGAAGAGTATGGATGAAGATTTGGCTGAGGCTGCAGATGATAATGATCATCCAAGTGACACATGGTTGTGGCCCTTGACAGGCGAAATACATTGGCGAGGGATTTACGAGAGGGAGAGGGAAGAGAGATATAGGGCAAAGATGGACAAGAAGAGAAAAACGAAAGAGAAACTATATGAAAGAATGAAGCATGGATACAGACAAAAGTCCCTTGGAGGATAGAAGCTTATTCCAAACCCAAAGTCTATTTCAATTCTTTATCCACTCGGACTCCTAACACAGCTACTGAACTCGATTCTTTCTCAACTTGGGGGAGTGGAAAAGGCTCTTGCTCATTGAGAAGCATAATTCTAACAACATCAACATTGTTCATAAAGAAAGATCCTGTCTGAATACTTCTCATTTTTTCGTGAAAATGCTTTACAAGAACGGAGGGAAAAGGCGTATTATGTAAGTAGCTTGAAGTTATTGCAGCTTACGAGCCTTTTGAGGTCTTAGTCTCACTCATTTACTAAAAGCAGCACAGAGAATACAGGATCTGAGTACCATTCATTTTTTGACCAATCAGAATGTTCAGTTTAGTGAGTAAAAGATGTATTCTTTCATCATTGTATATTCATTCAGCAATGTTAAGAGCAATTTTGATCAAGAATAACAGTTGTTTTGTGCTCCACTGTTTATGCTGTTTTTACTCTTACTGCGTTAACACTGCTTCGAAACTTCTTTTATAATGTGGCACTGATCTTGGTATTATGAAGTAACCAGGTATATTTCAATGGGTATGCTACGGCGGGTTGGGGAAAGAAAAACTGAATCCATTGGTAAAGATTGGATGCATCTTGTTCCTTGCTTGGCTTCATAAATTATTCTGGCCGATCAGCGGAACAGGTTTCTGGGGAAGATGTTCCCCAAATTATATACTCGTTATAGTCCTCTCAAGCTGCATTTCACAAGGTTGCTGGGAGGGGAGCTATGAACCAGAATGAAATTAGTTTTACACCTGAAGGGTGCGAAATCACTCTGCATTTCCTTACAGAAAACCAGAGTTACACCTGAAGGGTGCGAAATCACTCCACTGCATTTCCTTACAGAAAACCAGAGGTGGTGAATTTGATTTCAGTTTCAAAAATTCATTGCTTGTAGTTGTCTATGTTGCACTGACATGTGTCGTGCAACATATGACAGGACACACCGATATGTTAAAAATTATATATATAATTTTGTATAAATGTTGATTTTTATAATTACGAGATAAAAAAATAAACTAGAAGAAGGTAATTAATTTCATTTATCCATAAAAGAATCAATATCAAACAAATTATTATACATATCAAATTTCATGTTTCATAATTCATAAATTGCAACCAATTTCATAAGTTTTATTCACAAGATGTAAAGTAATAAACAATCCAAAAGTAATAAAGCAAGAACCTCATAAAACATGAAACACAAATCGAGTCTTAAACTTAA
>JAYMTT010001160.1:0-10272 GCA_036898025.1 Hypseocharis bilobata
ATCCTGTATATACATATTATATATAATTATATACATATCAAAAATATATTTATATATTGTAACAAAAAAGAAAAAATAAATCATATACACATACCAGAGAGGATCTTTTGAGCCCTTCACATCCAATCCCACAAACCCACTGAGACAGACAGTGGAAAAACCACTCTCTTCAATCCTAAGAGTATACTAAACACACACACACACACAAAAAAGTATTCCAAACATAAGAAACCTAAGCTTTGTCATAAAAAAAATGTCATAATTTTGGTTGCAATGTGAGAGAGAAGAGAACACAGCAAACCTGTTGTGGAGAGAGAGGGAAGGCTTTGCCTCCAATGGTGAATGAAACATGTGGCATTGTAGCAATGTTTTCGCAGTCGACAAATGTTTTCCCTTTTGGATTAGGAAACTTCTGACACAACTTTGACAACAACAACAAGACAAAACAAGTGATGATGCTTGAGAAGTTTCTGAATTTGGAAGCTATATCAATACACACACACATATATATATATATATGTATATCACCTCATTCACATATTTGAATATTTTTTCCCTTGCTTTCTGCTGTTTAAGCTGCATTTGAACCCAGAAAACAACTGTCTCACACAGAGAACATAGAGTGCTCTCATCATTAGTCTCATTTTCGATCACTACTGTTTTAATACGCGTCCTGCAAGGAGATGATCAGATTTGGTTTTCATATCAAATCAAGCCTTTCATCAACAACAAAGACAAGCAAATGCTAATTACCTCGCAGGTTTGGTTCTATTATTTGAACATATCGTCCAATGTCAAAACATACTATTTCGGGTTGTAACTGAAGGAAAAAGGAAGTGAATGTTGTTAAGAGGTACTAATAATCTTTCTTGTGCGATGGAGAAAGAACAAATAATCATCGAAAAAGGTAGAAAAGGTAAAGAAAAGCATACCCCCGAGATCAAGAACTCCCATATTGAGTTCCCATACCTAGAAACAACAGCTTTACATTCCAAGCTTACAACTCCTAAAGCTCCTATTGCATGGTTGATTTGAGCCACAATAGTCTGAAATAAGGATAGCATAGAAAAAAGACATTAACGAAGAAACAAAGCAGAAGATAGGAATTAAAGAAAGCTTGAAGAACATATAGGATAGGAAGATAGATACAGTTGGACCAGCAAGAAAGGATGTCCCTGAGTCCACAATAGCAGCACAACCTTCCTCGCACAATCCTGAACATTTTTAACTCGGGTTTTTGTCATAAGAAAATGAACTAAATTTGTGTTGTTGGGGTCGGATTTATCAATCACCTGTTGAATTCTTGGCAATAAGAATATCACCCACCACAATCTGGAAATGTGAATGTAACTTAAGTTAAAGTTCAATCCTAATAGTAACGAGAAGCTAGAGGAGAGTAAGAAACTATGAATCAGACAAGACCTGCCAGTAACCCCCGGGAACAACTGGGACATAAGTGTGTCCACCCTTGAAGTGCCTCCAATCAAGACCTCCGAAGACAATTTCGCCTCCCAATCTTGAATACGGATCTTGGCTTAGCCACAGAGAGAATATTGGTTGGCTAAGATGACCTTGTGCCATCATATTATACCTGTTATCACAGCAATAATATAAGAAAGTGTTAAGGAAACAAAGTTGGTCGGGTTATGCCAAAACTGTACCATACTGGTGTAGCATCTCCAGCAGAAACATCCTCGAATCCAAGTCCAAGTACCCCATCAAACTGCGCGACTAGAAACCCCAAAATTGCTTCCTTCTTAGCCTCAACGAACTCCTGATCTTTGACAACAACATCCCCAACTTTCACATTGTCTTGGCTGAAGAAGCCGGAGACAGATCCAGAACCATAACGAATCTTGCAAGGTATTCCTAAATAAAAAAAAATTAGTATGATATTACAAACAGAAATTCCAAGAAGCAGTGCATGGAACAGAAACTTACCGATCTTGGTATAGGTACTGGATAGCCTAGACCTGTATTTGGAATGGATGTAGCAAGCAATCTGTATATGTGGTCATGGTTTTACAAATTACTCCCAAATACTTAAAAAAAAAAACAAATAAAACAGTTCAGATTGATTGTAACACTTACAGAAAAAAGACATTTCGAAGAAGGGACCCAAAAGTTGGAGCTGCCAGTGTCAAAGACAACAGCAAACCTTTGTGAGGGCGAGCCAATACCAATCTCTCCATAGTATTGGGTATCAAGATAATTCTTTAGGTATACAATATCAGCTCTAGGACGCGAAGCAGCTTCCACTTTAGTGATTCTTGCAGCATTAACAGTGTTGAGGTCTAGTTGCCGCTTCTTTAGACCAATCCTGACCAACCCATCTGGGGATTCTGTCAAAGCTAAGGATCCAAACCAACCTGATAAACAGATTGTTGCAACCAGAAAAAGCTTCAATCCCATCCTCTATCGTCTCTGGCTCAACATCATACACAAGATTGGCAGTTATGTAATTGAGCGCCAAAACTCTTAACTAACCAAAAGTTATGGTAATAGCAAAGATGAAATATGTAATAGCAAAGATGCAATATGTTCAGAAATTAAGGTCCATTGAGGCCTAATTAACCAAAATGGCATATAGTCATTAATGTAATGGTGTCGAAAATTAGACATACCTGAATATACAGTACTCAACTTCTAGGACGAGCTAACGTTCATGTGAGAGGAGAGTTGAGTTGCCTTTATATATGTAGAAGTAGACAACTAGTAATAGTCCAGAGTCCATCCATGGTGGATTGGCCAGGACCCATACGCCCTTAGTTTCGGAAACCACCAGGCAATTTCTTCAAGAGATATGGGTATGTGAGTTTACGACACTGTATTGTGACAGCATGAAAGGCTGAGGAGGGCACAAGATTCAGTATGCGTACAATGACAACTTTCAGAGCAATTCTTTTTTCTTCCTTCTTTTTTCTTTTTCTTTTATAAGAATCTGTATAAAAGGTTACTGTCATTGCTATTTTTGTTGCTTTTCTCACCATTACATTGACATAGTAAGCACTTTGTGATCTCTATCTATAAACATGCTTTATTATTTTGTTAATCATATTTCAGATATGTCTTCACAATTAATGAAAATTTTTTTTTCTAATTTGTCTAAATTGTCAGCATTGTTGATGCCAAATTTAGTATACTTCTTTCTCATTTTCATGCATCAGAATCCTGCTCTCTCTCTCTCTCTCTCTCTCTCTCTCTCTCTCACACACACACACACACACAGAACTAAAATGATGGTTTTTGTTAAAAGCACACAGTTCTTTTTGCAGTTGTATTAACTTCAATTTGCCTTTTGAACAGTTACATCAAGAGATCAAATACAGCAATTTGATCTTATGCATCTCAAGAGAGGTGAATATACCATCATTAATTAACATTACAAGCATATGAAATTGCTTCCTAATGAAATAACTCAAGTAGTTCCAACACATCAATCCTTCGAGGTTCAAGATTAGTACACGATCATATTATAACATACACCAACCAACCATTCACAGAATCAAAGTCCCATTTTCCACTTGTAACCATACATCCATCTTGCTAGAGCACTAAACGCTACCTACTAGCTAGACAGCCTCCGCAAACCCACTCTATGGTTACCAAAGTCAAACACCGTGTGGTATGCTTCCATGAAGATTTCTCCAAGAATCCTGCTTGTATGACAATGTAACACGAACTCAAGTAAGTCAAAGAATCCAGAAAAATGTAAATCCATGACATAAATTAAGCGTGGCATGTGAATGAACAACTAGATAGAGAACCTACCAGAGGGGGCCTTGAGGAGGAGGAACATCCAGAGGAATAAAACCACTGATACATGCAGTGGTAATACTTTGTTCAGCTTTGACGATGTACTGATCAAGAAAACGCGAAGAAATCAAGTTGATGAGCTAGCTAGTAAGCTGAACAAAGCCTGTCGGGTATTACAACAAATGAATATACCTGATCGGGTGTGAAGAGGAATGATTTATTCCCAATGATGAATGAAACATTTGGCATGTCCGCGATGCTGTCACAGTTGATAGCCAATTCTCCCATTGGATTTGGCAGGTTCTCACACAGCTGCTTTGACGAATTTAGAATTAAAAGATGCATATGTTTACGACTATTAGGCCTTTTCTGAATCGTGTTAGGCTTGCTAAGCACAAAAAAGTGAAGAGAGAACCTTGTTAACATATTCGAGTACTTTTTCCTTGGTATTGTTCTGTTCAAGCTTGTTCTGGATCCACACAACGGTCATCTCACAAGCAGTACATAGGAGTTCCCCACCAGCTATAGATCCCTTCCCATTTTCTTCGGGCACCACTTTTTCAATAATGTAGCTGTGTAAGTGTAGCTGTCTGTTTTAGGACAAGGTTACATAAAATATGAAAAAATGAAGTCAAGATCATGGCGAAGAAGTCTCTAACCTCGCATGCTGAGTTCCATTAGAACACAGATTGACACTTCTGCACACTCTATTGGGTTGTAGCTGCAGATAAGGTAAGCTAATTTATGAGAATGAGTACAAAACACATCTACACTTAACAAAATATAATTAGAACTTTATGGAAAGTGACAAACCCCCGATATTAAGAGATCCCATATCAAATCTCCGTACTGAGAGACTACTTGTTTACATTCCATGCTCACAAATCCCTTTGCTCCAATTGCTTGGTTGATTTCAGTCACAATGTTCTGATATTGACTAAACCATTAGGATCACCAAACAATTGTAGAGAACTAATAAAAGGTACTGACACTTACTGTAGGACCAGCAAGAAGGGATGTGCCTGAATCTACTATAGCAGCACAGCCACCGCGACATAAACCTGAAACTTTCCACTTGGGATTTCAATGACTAAAGAATCAAGATTCAAGAAGGAAGTCATATTTGGTCTCTAGAATCAAGAGCACTACCTGTAGAATGGTTTGCAATAAGGAAATCTCCGACTTCAATCTAATACAAGAATAAAAGATGCAGAATGTTAATATGATTTCCTCGGATTGAGTGAGAAGAATAGCAATTATTGTGTGAAGGATACAAAAAGAAAACTTCACCTGCCAGTAGCCGTTTTGAGTAACCGGAACATAAGTATGCTCACCCCTAAAGTGCTTGTGATCAACACCACCAAAGACAATCTCACCTCCATCACTTGCCTCTGAATCTCGGTTGAGCCAGAAAGAGAATACTTCATGCTTAATCAGACTTTGTTGCATCATATTGTACCTTATACCAAAACCATGACCAAACAATGAGTTACAAAAAGGAAAAAAAAAAAAAAAGACTGTGAATTACATAAGCATAAGACTAGGAGCTATACCAAACTGGTGGAGCATTCCCAACTGAGATTTCAGGAAACCCAAGTCCAAGTATGCCATCAAATTTGGTCAGTAAAAGACCAAGACCTTCTTCTATGACCTCGATGAATACCTGAAGGATGATTAACAGCTTGACATGAATATGACTAAAACATATAACGTTACTACAATTAAAACTCAAGATTTATGAAGGCCTACTTGATCTTTGACAGAAAGGTCACCAACTTGCACATTGTCTTTGCTGAAGAATCCCAAAATTGACCCATATCCATAATGAATATTGCAAAATTTTCCTAGATGATCAAGCATGATTAGTTAAAACGAAACGTTGATCTATTCCAAGAAATTACGAGAATCATTGTACTGGGTACTTACCATTTTGTGTATATGTACTAGACTGGCTAGCATTGAACCTAGAATGGAGAAAGCAAGCAATCTGCACCGAAAAACAGTTTTTAGATGTTCTCCAGTAGTTGTACTATAAGGGACTTCGAAATAACAATCTACTTTTTTATGGAGGAACTCACAGAGAAACGACAACTTGATGATGGAATCCAAAGGTTGGAACTGCCAG
Organism: Hypseocharis bilobata; assembly: GCA_036898025.1. Lineage (NCBI taxonomy): Eukaryota > Viridiplantae > Streptophyta > Magnoliopsida > Geraniales > Geraniaceae > Hypseocharis > Hypseocharis bilobata. The sequence continues at coordinate 5,882 of JAYMTT010001160.1, forward strand.
TATCAAAGATGACAGTGAAGTTTTGTGGCGGTGAACCAATTCCAATCTCTCCAAAATACTGGTTATATAGATAGTTCTTTAGGGGAAGACTCGTAGCCGTGTCTGCCAAATCATCTACTTTACCCAGTAATCCCCTACCATATTTGCCATCTCTGCTTCGGGTTCTATCCGCTTGTCTGTTGTTAAGATTTAAGCTTTGCTTCTTTAAGCTGATTCTCAGTAAGCCATCAGAGGAGGAGCAAACAGCCAAGAAGCATGTTGAAGAACATAAGTAGAGAGTGATGAAAAATAATTTACTCCCCATGTGTGCAAAGTCTCCTACCACAAAGTAAGCACCAAAACTTCAAATATACATTGCAACAAAGATAAACTCGTCGGTAGCTAGAGAACAGAAAATGCAACAAATGCAGAATTTTCTATGAAAGTCGGAAGATAACCATACCTGAGTAAGTTTGAGCAAGAGCTGAGACCGCAAATATCCAGAAAACAAGTGAGATGGTATCAGAGTTTATAGTTAGTGAAAAAGCATTTGAAAGTGAAGTGATCAAAGGCAATTAGTAGTAGAGAGTGTTTGATGATTTACAAAGGACAAATAGAACCTATTTGTATAGGAACACTCCAAGAAGCTTCCTCATATATGATATAGCTAGTACTAGGAATTGTTGTTTTCTCCATGAATATTTGCTGTCTCCAATGTCATAATCTGACAGGACAATTCTATTTGGAAGGATAAGGCATGTTGGATTTGAATTGAAAATGAAACATTCCCACCAATTTTGCTTATTTGAGATGTTCAAAAACTACCACAACTCAATAAGATCCATAGGGTTGCCTTGTTATAATCCTGTTACGCATTTTTTTTTTTTGGGATTCTCTGGAGTTTTGCAGAATCTCATCTCTCTCTTTCTGACCGGAGTTGTCAAACCAAACTCGAATTTATGCAAAATCTCATTTACCCATCAGATTCCAACCTGAGAATCTGCCATACAAACGATGCCTATAACGTCCCTTTGCACTCTACGTCCACTCTAAGTTATATGATCTTGCAAACACTAATGTTTGTAACAAAAAAGTAACATGCCCTAATCTTGATGGTGTGATGAAATTGAAATTTAGTGATGGCATGGTAGGAGAAATTAAAAACGATTTCGAAGATTTAATTGAAATGAGTTTAAGTTGTACGAAGTCATGTCACATAAATTTGTTAAACTAGACAAAAATATCTCAAGTTTGACCCATCTTAATTAGCAGTTAGCACTGATCCTGTTTAACTAAAAAAGAAAAAAGAGAAAAGAAAAAGGAAAATTGGGTTTATGACAATTAAGAAAATAAAAAATAAGAAAAAGAAAATGAGAACAAAGGAGACATTACGACATCGTTTTTGTTTTCTCCTATAATTAGAAAACCCTTTTCCTCCATTTTTGAGTTCAAAAAACTTCAAATTAAATTCCTGCAAAAAATTTCACTACCTTACCAAAAAAAACCCAAATCCAAAGAAGAAGAAGAAGAAGAAGAAGAAGAAAGAGCGCGCGCGCAGGCGGGTATCAATGGAGTTGGACGACTGGGAATTGAGCGCTGAAGAGCTCGATTCCCTCGAACGAGACGCTCTGCAGCAAATCGCTCAACAACGCAACTCCTCTTCTTCTGCTTGTTCTGCTTCTACCACTTGTCCTGCTCCTCCTCATCTTCCTTCTTCTTCTTCTTCTATTAGTCAACAACACCGGCAAGAAGAACTGAGAAAGCAACCTGCACCTTCCACTAGCAATTTCCACAGGTCCCCAGCAAAACCCATTACTGATTCTTCTCGCTCTAATAGGGTAAGCTAAGCTCTACCCTTTTCTTGTTTCTGATAGAAATATCTTGGGCTCTTCCTCTTTACTCTTTTTGTTGTGTTGTGTTCTGAGTTTAGCCCTTTTGCAATTTGTGTCTTTTTGGACAAGCATTGGGTATTTGTAATTTGATTTTTTTTTTTTTTTGACATCCAATTTCTTTGGCATTGTGTTTACTGTAACTGGCCTGCAATGCATTTTTGGGTCTTTCTTTGGATGAGTTAATGATACATTGTAATAACTAATAAGTGATGCCTCTGCCCCTGTTCAATAGTGAAAATTGCCCATCTTTCATTTCAGTAGGAGTAGCATTATGATCATGGGTGCTTTCAACTGGGTTATTTATTTGTCAATGTATTCCAGATAGAACCGCCGTCTCCTGGGTCCAGACTATTACCCACCCGGGGTTCTCAACCTGCATCAAAAGATTCCACTGGTTAGTTCTTTCCACTCTTCGATAATCCTTGCACGTATCAATGACACTGTGAACCTTTTTTGTACTTATTAAGTCAGCTTAGTGTTGGTAGCCATTAGTTGCATTCTGCTGTTTGTAATTACGCTTATGCTGATTTGATGAAGTATTTGTCTAACTGTTGCCTGGTGACTGTATATGTTGCGGTTTTATCCCTGAGAAGATGGAAGTTCACAGGAATTGCCAAAGCTTCCTGTCAAATTTTTTCTTCATGCCACTGGAAACATTGCTGCAAAATTTTCATATGACCAAGTATGTCTTCTGGCTTCTACCGAAATTTTTGTTGGTATTGCTTGGATGAGCCGAATTTTGATGATATGATATTGTTTATCTTTGATTAGGTAGTGGTAGCAGCCTTCCGCAAGATCCCAAAAGCCACCTGGAATGGCAAAGAAAGGTCTTTCTCTCTCCTAATTTTATGATTAGATCTTGTATGGACTCTTTGTTGCTGGTTGCATGTTTTGCACCTGCTGATATAGTTGTAACTTGTACGAATGCAGCCTTATCCTGATGTTATATTTCTGAAATGCAGGTTATGGATGTTCCCTGTCTCTTGTTTGTCGTCGGCACAAAAAGTTCTCAGTGAAATAGATGGTCTTAATGTTGAGGTTAACATCTTTTCTTTTTCTTTTTCATCATACAATCTTCTATGTTTTTTAATTCGTTGGTTGGTGCAGTGAAAGTTTATCTTGAAAATTTGCGAACTGATTCCTTTATATCTCATTTCTTTTCATGTTTGACATTCTCTATTAAATAATAAGCATTTCTATAAAACTTAGAAGTTCAAATGCTGTTGGAAATGAACTATCTTTATTGGAGGTTGTTACTCTGGATTACCTTAAATTCTTCGTTTGTGCTTCTGTTTGCTGTGACATTTTCCAGGTAGAGAACTTGGATTCCTTAGTGCAGCGTGCTATTGCTGCTGCCTCTACTGTTCCAGATCTTCGAGGTAAAATGCTGAAGATGCTGCATAAAATTGACTTCTATTGGCCAATTATCTTTTCCTTTGTGTTATTTTCAACTTGATTGAATAATTTATTGCAATATACTTTTTAGTTATTTGTGCAGTAGAAAACTCTTTCTTTTTTTTCAAGCACTAAACATGAAAATAGTATCAATAATGTTTGTTGAAGCTTTCTTCCATAAATTGGATAGTAGGCAGTCTGGCAGAATATTACTTTGAGTTTGGGGTTTCACTGTGGTTTGTTAGATTTACCAGAGCCTTTTGTAGTGCGAAACTATACTTTCAAATTTGAGTTTTCTTTTCCTTTTGCATAAAATATCTGAAGTTAATTTTTCTTTTGGGCTTTTCACAAGATCGATATGATAGGATACCTAGTGATATTGAATCAAAGCTTCTACCTTTTCAGCGGGATGGCATAAGGTATGTTTTATAGTTTTATTAGAAACTTTCGTCCTTAGACTAATACTATGACATGCCACTAGGTGTTATGTTTACATAAGCTCTTAATGTTTATTCTGATCCTCTGTTGATATGAAGCTCTTATACTGTTGATTCTATTAAGCATTTCTAGTTTAATGTTCTTTTCAGGTTTGTGTTGCAGCATGGAGGGCGTGCTTTGTTAGCAGATGAAATGGGGCTAGGAAAGACTTTACAGGTAGTTGATTCTTATTTGTACATCTTTACCTCTTTTGGGAATACATAATGCTTCCTAATATCGCGCAGTTTTGTTGGTTTCACTTGTAAAAATTCCACATTTCAAGCATTTCCTTAATTGCCTGATGATTTTTAGGCTGTACATGACTTAGTAATCCTTGCTTCATAGAGAATAATTTGAAATTGTTTATATACAAAATCATATAGAACTGGCTGTATAGTGTCCACAAAGGATGATGTTTATAATGTTGGGCTTGACTCCCAAAGCTGGATTCTTGTGTTCTGTCAGGTTGAATTTCAGTTTGTTTGAGTTTCACAATTATTTTAATTGTCTAGAGATTGTTTAGTTTAATCCATTTAAGTTGTGGACAGTGGGGTTATGTTTTTTGAGCATAAAATGACAGTGAATATTAAAATATTAACTTAAATAGTAAGTATTCTAATTGTCAGGTTGGAGCATTACTAGAAAATG
>JAYMTT010001161.1:0-10271 GCA_036898025.1 Hypseocharis bilobata
GGATTGAAACTGTGTTCACTACCTTGCTTTGTTGAGCACAATAAACCCATATTAATAATGGGTGTACGAGATAAACATGGAAAGAGACAAATTACTAGAATCAATCCCATTAATTGTTATAATCCTATAATTTCTCCACCAATCAAATCCCATGAATTACACATGCAAATAAGATACTTTCCGACATAATACACATCGTAATAGTTGATTAATAATATAATTTAGCTCTAATTACAATATTATTTATGGAAAAAAAATGTAGATATTCATTGTTGATTTTTTGCTTCTTCATAATCTTTCTTCATATATGTTCATCAATCTGTCTTGATGAAGATATTGTTCACCATTTTACGAGTTTTTGCCATTTTCTATTTTTCTTTTTGGAAGTTTAGAAGTTCATTGAATTTCTACATATGTCTATCTTATTTACACTAGCATCATATTTTCAGGGAACATATGTTGAAGGTATAAAGGAAGAAGTTGTTTTGTCTCCTGGACATGCACTGTCTTTTATTGCTGCTGGAGAAGGTATTCACAGGGATAGCTACTATGAATTTTATTATTTACCTATCAATGATTGGTCATTTTTTGGCTGAGCTTGCTGTTGCTGTTTGTTAATGGCAGAGCATCGTCATGTTGGATCAAATAATTTTAATCTGTTCAGTAGCCGAAGTCACACCATATTCACGCTGGTAAACATTCAACACATTGGATAGCACATGTTGCTCCATTATAATCGCTAGTACCTTGACAGGATTAAGTAGTTATCTATCGTTTAATTTGCTTTACTTTTCTGTTGGAATTTTGTTTCTCGCTGTTGAAGGGATAATTTGTACATAATCTGGTGCATGCACATGTAGAAAGAATCAAGTGTTCATTTCCTTTGAAGTTCACCTTTCGAAGTTCAGTCTGATTGTATCTGTAGATTCATTTTGTTTCAATAGGTTATTTATTGTTTGTTATGCACTTGAATGTAAGGGGGTTTGACGCATGGTAGCTCTTAAAATTGAAGAGTCTAGGGCTGTCTTGATCAATATAATTGAGCAAGGGCTCTAGGATTTAGGGTTTTCAAAAGATATAAGAATGTTGCAAAGTTTGTGATTGAAACTTATTCTGATATAACGATTTAAACTGAAGTAAAATGGCACTTTCCTCATTGTAATTGTAAGACTTACTTAGTAAGACTCTAGTGAGTAGTAACTAGTTAGAAGTCAGACCAAACTAAAGCAACTACAGAAATATTACACCCTCTGGTTGAATTATTCCAACAGTTTATTCGCTGGGTGGGTTCTTGGTTTACACTTTGAAATTAGAACCGGGGCTGATGTTGTTATACTATTAGTATCATAACTTTACCTTGTTGCAATTGTTTCCTTATGGATGCACAATTGCTGTCCTGTACTCGGGGTTTTTGACATTTAAAAGCCCTAGTAAGCTAATGTGCTTTCTTGTCTTTGAGGGCTGTTTAATATTAGCCAAGCAGGATGTATTATCGCATCCTTCTTTTCATCTCATCTCATGTCTCATAACTTTGTCGCTGCCTTTCATTTTGTTTTGAGTAAATGAATTTTTAATTGTTTCATGGTAGTAATCAAAATAAGTTTGTCAACTTTTGCTCAAGGAAATATGTTGAATTCAACTTTCCATATAAGTCATGAAATTCTAACATTACCTTATATGTTATGTTATTAATTCCAGTTTTTCATCGTGTCTTGTGCTTGATTTTCTCAACGTTTTTTTTAAAAGCCTAGTTATATTTTTAGTCTGGTGAGAGAATTTAGCTATTGTTACTCCATGTGATTCCAAAGTCTCCTAGGCTGATTTGAATTGAGATCTTGATATTAGGTTTTGAACCCATGGCTATGTAGGTCTTCCGACTCATTTCTTGCATGCAATTTTAAAGCCACGAACATTGGCTCTGCTGCCAGATTTGGGATAGAAGGGAAGTATAACATTTGTGTGTTATAAGGGGGCTCGTCTGGTACTTTTGTCGGATTCGGGTTTGAAGGGTTGACAGGGTGAGAAACAACGTCTGCGTAAACATGTTATTGGGCCCACACGATTTTGCTAATTGTTAGAATGGCCATCCATGAATTTTCTGTATTATGGACTTATGCACTGTGCTATAATTCTTGTTCTTCTAAGGGGTCTATCTGTTCAAAAGAAGCTGCACTGGAGAAATTTTTTTCATATATCTATTTTTATTTCATGGATACTGAATTGTATTGGATATTGATTTGTTTGGGTGCTCTACTTTTTATTACATGCTTCCTTCTCGGTTTTCACTTCTAACTCATTGATGCGTTTGCAGATGATTGAAAGTAGTGCTCATGGTGATGAATACGATGGAGTGATCTTCTCTCAGCTTGTATGTTCAAAATCACTTGTCATTCACTGGAAAAAACATAAAATATTCATCTTGTATGGTCAAAATCACTTGTCTTACTGCTCTCCTTGTCTCTTTTCCTCAGAATTTGATTGATTTAGCAGGATCTGAGAGCTCAAAAACTGAAACAACTGGACTAAGGAGAAAAGAAGGTTCTTACATAAACAAAAGCCTTCTGACTCTTGGAACCGTAAGTTCTGTTTAATGTTTTATGTTCCTATATTATTGGCGGATTTCTTTGTCTCATAACTTCTATTTAGATCATAAGAGTAAACATCAAGTTCTGTCTAATCAAAAAGGAATTCAAAGCTTTGGTAGACTAAATTTGTAACCCATTTTAACTTGCTATAATTTATGTCTTGTTGTCTTTCATCCATAGTAATGTGATTTTTGCAAGAAATGATGTGAAATCTTGAAAAAGTTCTAATTTGTATCGTACTAGATCAACTACTAGTAATATACTTCAGCATTGGTGCATGAACTTTGTGAGCGAAATTTCAGTTTCTTTTGCTCAAGGAAGTTTTGACACAGTCCTTTGTCAATGCTTCATATATACATGTCAGTAAATTATGTTTGGGCTCACAACTTGATAACATGGTTGCTTTGTGAAGGTTATTGGAAAACTGAGCGAAGGAAAGGCATGTCATGTTCCATATCGAGACTCTAAGCTTACTCGTCTTCTTCAATCTTCACTTAGTGGGCATGGACATGTATCGGTGAGTTTGAAGTGTAAATTTCGGTATATATTGTCTAGAAGATGTATTTCAGTGTGCGCACAAGTGAATATTGCAATTTATGCTTCAATATTTTTTTATGCAATTATAATCATGCTGCTACATAATGTGCGTACTTAGTCACTTTCCTGAATCTTTATGCACTGTGAACTGATTCAACTTGTTTTGCATCGTGATATCAAATCTCCCAGCTTATATGCACAGTTACTCCTGCATCTAGTAGTATGGAGGAAACACATAACACATTGAAGTTTGCAAGCAGGGCAAAACGAGTAGAAATATATGCCTCACGTAATAAGGTATGCTGAAATTTCTGCTGATGAAATGAATGTTTTACAAAATGTGAAGTCATAAGGACTTCAAGTTTATTCTTGTGTTCTATCTGAAAATAATTCCTTTTTTTTTTCTTCAGATTATTGATGAAAAATCTTTGATTAAGAAGTATCAAAAAGAAATCTCATGTTTGAAGACTGAACTTGATCAGCTAAAGAGAGGAATGATTGTTGGTGTTAATCATGAGGAGCTTTTGACGTTAAGGCAGAAGGTTTTGTTTATTATTGATTCTTTCTCATGGGTACTCCAATTTTAGTATAATTCTAAAACTGATTGTTATTTCCTGTCGTTTGTGGAATAGTTGGAGGAAGGTCAAGTGAAAATGCAGTCAAGATTGGAGGAAGAAGAGGAAGCTAAAGCTGCTCTTATGAGTAGAATCCAGAGGCTAACTAAGCTCATCCTTGTCTCCTCAAAGAATACGATTCCTGGCTGTTTGGGAGATATTCCCGGTCATCAACAGAGGCATTCTGTGGGTGACGATAAGGTGAGTTTCTTTTTGTCAATCCAGCCATATAACACTGGCATGGTCTGTCATTTCTGCATTCTATTTTTTCTCCCATCTAAACTTTATGCACTGAGATTGAGTTTTTGATGTTAATGAATTCCAAAAACTAGCAAAGTGGAGTTTTAATGTTAAAAGGTAAAGAGTTTTCTTTTGGCTTATGTACAATCTCAGTTGTAATGCTCCCCTGTTCTATAATTTTTATTAGTCATACCTTTTTGTCTTACCATCACTCTTTGTCCACATTAGACTTGTCGTCCATTTTGTTTTCTGATATAAATAACATGAATTGACACATATTTTTCATGCCTTCTATCTGCCAGAAATTGGATATTCTGCATGGTGGTTCTTTGCTTGTTGAGAATGAGGACTCTTCATCTGCCACAGCAGTTCCTTCAGATCTCTTGGATTTTAAACACAGGAGATCCTCCAGCAAATGGATTGAGGAACTCTCACCTGCTGGCAGTACAGTCACTGAATCAACTCAAGCAGGCGAACTCATCAGTGGTGCCAAGCTGCTACCAGTACGTTCTGCTATCTCTTCTTGTTTTCTCATCTGTTTAGTACACAAGTTTCTTTGTTTTCTACCGAATTCAATTTTTCTAAATAGATAGCATAATCATTTTACTAGAGGGTCAGATTTCTTTTTCCTATTTTTTTAATATCTTTTTCTGGTTATTGATTATCTTGACCTATGTGCACTATTTGCTTAGTTCTTTTTGGTCTGCTGTTTGTAGTCACCACCTAAAGATTTAGCCTTTTTGGGCTTGCTTGTGATTTATATTTTCTTTTGTGTATGTCAATCCAACAATAAATAGGCCTTGTGTCTGGAATTACCCTAGTATACCTTGGCTCACCTATTAAATATTCATTACTGTTATTGCTTTAGTAACAAACAATTGCTTTATGGTGAGTGGCATACGATTTTTGTTTTTTATTTTTTTATATCCTTATTAGCTACAGGTATTTCATGAAACCATGACTATTTTAGCTTTGATACAATGTGACTGTATTGTATTTGATTCAGGGAGGGATGACAATGTCAGATCAGATGGATCTTCTGGTGGAGCAAGTTAAGATGCTTGCTGGAGAGATTGCGTTCAGTACCAGCACCCTGAAGCGCTTGGTGGAACAGTCTGTAAATGACCCTGAGAGTTCAAAAACTCAGGTATAGCTCTCTTCTTTTAAATAATGTGTTGTAGTTCATAGTGGAATATAATTAGTTTCAATTGTCCACATAAATGGTTCACAAGTGCTGTCGACATTGGGACTAGGAAATTAATAGCAGTCAGTAAAGTCTCATCAAACATATTTCTATAGGTATTTCATTCTCCAAGCAGTGCTTTCTTGGTATTTTTGCTGGCAAATGCTTTGTTCATTAAACTTCAATTTGTTGTTGTTGGATGTCCATCACAATGTAAAGGCTGATCTTGTCTATCATTTTATTTGCATTTTCCTGCTATATTATGTAATTGATTGTAAGATCCTTAAAATTTACATTCCTGTTTAGTTGTATCCCCAAAAGTACATTTTTATATATAGTTTGGAAGTTCATCACTGCATTATGTTCCAATGATTGCATTCTAGCTTCCTTTTGAACTATCTAAGTAGTATACTGTACTGTAGTTGTGTTTATGCAGCTTTATTTAAAAGATCCTTATTAGGCCTACGTGCATGCTTCTCAAAATGCAGATTCAGAACTTGGAACGAGAGATCCAAGAAAAGAGGAGGCAAATGACGATTCTGGAACAACGTATTATTGAGAGTGGTGAGGCTTCAATTGCTAATGCATCAATGGTTGAAATGCAGCAGGTAATCTCATATTCTCCTACATTCTCAGTTGTCAATTTATTCCTTTGTCATTACCAGGTATCATTTTTAATGCTCTTCCTGTTGTAACAGACGGTTATGAAGTTGATGACCCAGTATAATGAAAAAGGTTTTGAGCTGGAGGTAAGTTTATACATCAATATATTGCAGTGTTAGAAGGAGATTTGGTGGACACTGTCCCTAAACAAAGCTCATTCATAGGAAAATAGTTAGCAGTATCATTCCATCCAAAGCTTATTTGTTACAATTGTTAGGATAGGTTAAATTTCTTTTCTTTTGAGAATTAACCATTTAAAAAATGATTTGCTATCAATTAATGCAGATAAAATCGGCAGACAATCGCATCCTCCAGGAACAATTGCAGAATAAGGTATTACCAAAGTCTATTTGTTTTCATTTCAACGAAGTAAATTATTTTTATCCTTATTGAATATACTGCTCGGTTTCCTCAACGATGATGTTATCCATGCTGACTCTTTCCTCTTTTTGTTTGTTGGCAGTGTGCAGAAAACAAGGAATTGCAAGAGAGAGTGGATCTTCTTGAGCAGCGGTTGGCTTCACTGTCTAGTAATAAGTCATCACCATCTTCTGGACATGTCTCTGAAGAATATGTTGATGACTTGAGAAGAAAAATTCAGGCCCAGGTAATTTATGCAACCTTTCAGCTTCTGAATGGACATTCTAGACGCTTATCTTCTGCTTCATTTTATTTTATTTGGGATTTGAACGTCAATTATGTTTTATAAATGAAAAAGTGGCAGATTTTGGATAGGATAGAATGTAGGTGAGGCGGTATATTCTAGGTGTTCTTTATTAATTTGGATTTAATACAAAAATAAAAATAAAGAGAGTTTAATCACAACTTGGAGAAACAAACTTAGGTCTCAGGCTCACATCATACACAATAATGTGAGATATGTTATGAACTTGATGTACTGGGATTGTAGGATATTGTTAGCATCCTGCGCAAGAGATGCTGATAGTTATTGGTTCTGTTAACATATAATATAATTGATGTGTTTTCTTTTTCTGTGTTTTAGTACTATTACTGTCTTATTTCCTAGCATAATAAATTGCATTATGCACACTATTTAGTTAATCGATCTGCTAAGTGAAACTAAATATATTTTTACATAGTGACCCGTGCTTGCTCTTCATAACTCATAACTGATATTATTCTTTCTGTTTGTCTTAACAGGAGATTGAGAATGACAAACTAAAACTAGATCATGTTCATCTTTCAGAAGACAACAGTGGGTTACGTATGCAGAATCAAAAATTATCTGAAGAAGCTTCTTATGCAAAGGAACTGGCCTCCGCTGCTGCTGTTGAGTTGAAGAATTTGGCTGGTGAAGTAACCAAGCTCTCATTACAGAATGCAAAACTGGAAAAAGAATTGCTGGCTGCAAGAGAATTGGTACATTCTAGAGGTCCTGTTTTGCAAACTGTTAATGGTGTTAACCGCAAATATAGTGATGGCATGAGACCGGGGAGGAAAGGACGGATATCTGGCCGAGCTAATGAAATTCCAGGAGCTGGTTCTGATGATTTTGATTCATGGAATCTTGATCCAGATGATTTGAAGATGGAACTGCAGGCAAGGAAACAACGGGAGGCAGCTCTTGAGGCTGCCTTAGCAGAAAAGGAATTCCTAGAAGATGAATACAGGAAAAAAGCTGAAGAGGCAAAGAAAAGAGAAGAAGCTTTGGAAAATGATTTAGCAAACATGTGGGTGCTCGTTGCTAAGTTGAAGAAAGAGGGGGGACCTATCCCAGATTTAAGCACTGATGGAAGACATATTGATGGGGTAGATCAATGTAGTACTTGGAAAGCTGACGAGCCTGACAGTAATACTGCTGCCCCTAAAGAAATACAAGCTTCTGACATACCAAAACCAGCTGAAGAAAATCCCAAGGAAGAACCCCTTGTTGCCCGCCTGAAGGTAACTCTACTCCATGAACCAGTTCCTATTTAATAAGTGAGGTGATTTGGTTTCCCAAAGAGCCTGAACATTTTTAATTTATTCTTATTTGGGGTGGTAAATTTACATGAAGTACATTTTTCTACAGTGATGTCTTCTCTGATTTCAATGCTTCTCTAATATGAAGCTCACCTTATGCGAGGCTGTGCAGCATGTTCTAAAACTTAACTCCCATTTGAGAGTACAGATGGTTGTGATTTGCTCAAGGACTTAAAAATTAGTTGTCTGGTTGATATACATTAAATATTAGTTCTTAGTAGAGATTGAGTGACAAGGCTTTATGAAGCTTATCCAAAACAGTTGACTGAATTGAGCAATATTTGCATATTCCTATTTTCTTTAGTACCATGTGGCAGTGAAATTTACTTGAGCTACCCAAGGTTTGTGAATTGTCCAGAAGGGAGGGTGCTCCAAGACAGTTTGTAATCATAAATATCATTTCTATGCTTCCAGGCAAGAATGCAAGAAATGAAGGAAAAAGAGCTCAAATACCTTGGAAATGGAGATGCCAATTCCCATGTGTGCAAAGTATGTTTCGAGTCACCAACGGCAGCAATACTTCTCCCTTGTCGGCATTTTTGTTGTAAGTGACCTCGACATTCGTTATGGATTTAGTTAACTCTATTTTCATTGTTTTTTATGGTAATGGTTGCTGTATCTTTTTCAGTGTGTAAATCTTGTTCGCTGGCTTGTTCTGAGTGTCCAATTTGTCGCACGAAGATTGCTGATAGGCTTTTTGCATTTACCTCTTGATACCCTTTCGAATGAAGGTAATGCATAATATTCTGTTTTGTTTTTAATTTGCAATCCTCATAAATTGGACAACTAAACTAATACGGGTCCCTCATGGCTTCTGATATGTAACTGGATGAGTGGTCTGGAACCTTTACCTTTTATCTAGTAAAAAACTGAGACATACATAACTAATAGGGGACAATTACAGTTGACATATATTGGGCATTCACAAGGTGAAATAATACGATTACCATTGTACCATTGATCTAATTAGCTGGGTGTGAACGATTGCGATAGAATGATCCAGAAACACTTGGATCTATATGCTATTTAGTGCCATATCATCTAAGGTTTATTTCAGCAAATTTTTAAATGTGTTTTGTTCATCTATTATTATTTGCAGGCTGTGTCATTATTCCGCCTATTTGCAATCTTCCATCCGATAGCAGGTGCAATTCTTTTATTTGTTTCCCTGTATGTAACTATTTAAAAGGTACATCAATATTTTGTTCCTGTACCTCCTCAAGGGGCTGTAAAATAATAGGGGAAAAGAAAAGGAAAAAAGAAAAGATATAAGCAGTACAATTTGGAGTTTCTGATGCAAGATATTGCTTTGTTGTGGAACATACAGCAGAATGTTGTGACCTGTTCTTTAAGCTTGCATTGCCATGTATAGAAACAATATAAGATTTCATATAAAAAGCATTTTTTCCCGTCTGGTCTGATGCTGAACTCAATTTGGTTTCGTACTTACCTTTTTTTTGTCTCAAAATTTTTAACTCAAAACACTTGACAGCAATCTATTTGGTTTAGAAACTAGATGTCCTTAAGCTCATTGTCGTTCTTTTGCTCTTCATTTGCACAAATTTTGTTGTTTTGTTCGGTAGAATCTCAATCACTTGTATAGCCTTTTGTGAGCCAATCCTTTTGCTTTGTTTGGTAGCCCAAGATCTTTGTTCATTTGAAATTTAATTTAGGATTTTGAGTTGTGTTCGAAACGAAAAGTGTCAACAGCTTTAAATGTTATGTGATTTCAACTCCTGCTAATATACCAGAATTTCATGCAGAAGAATAGAGTTTGGATTTGAGAGTTATTATTATTGTTAACCTACATTGTTATTTGCAGTTTCTGTTCTCTATGTGAAGTTGTCTCTTACATTATCTCTTCCCTGTTCCCTCATCATTTGTGAAACCTTAAGGTGGAAGAGATCTACTTCCTCTTCCATTCTGGTCCGATAAAGAGAATAAAAACATGATATATTGCAAATTAATCATGATTTTGACTATTTATTTATACTGTCAAAGAGGGGATTATCTTGGCTCTGATGAAAAACATAATTGCACACATCTTCCCTTCATACGTGACATGAAAATGAAAGGATAATTGACAGTGAAATGGATGGGGTGGGGTGGTGGAGAGTCAATAGGCTCACGAGTCTCAACACGTCATGTTCATAACAGTTGCAGGTTATGTTTCATTCTCATTAACTTTGGTGAAAAATAGAATGTCTTCAAAGAGTTGTTTTGCCTAAAAATAGATCTGTAACTTGTACTATGATGTTAGAGAAAGCCTTCTTTTTTTCATATGCTATGAGAGCTTAAATGCTGCAGTGCTCAAACACGAGCTTGACTTGTTTAAAGAATTTCTATTAAATAAGCTTAGTATTTGAATTTTTGAATATTTTTTCAAGCTTGACTTGTGCTTGGCTCATTTAAATTATTATATATAATTTATTTTTATTTTATTTACACATATTTATACTACTCGAG
>JAYMTT010001162.1:0-10269 GCA_036898025.1 Hypseocharis bilobata
ACCTGATCTCAAACAATAAAAGGTCCTAGTTGATAGTTCTTCTTGCTAAGAATAACTGAATCGTATTAGCTCCGAAGCACTGACACTCTGGTATGGTCAGTGTGTCCTGTCTTAACACATAGTCAACACCGACATTTCTGACTTTCTCCCAACACATGTCCAATACGTGAACAATTTTATTTTTTATAATTTTTGAAATGTAGAACCCTCCCTACATACTCGTGAGGGTTGATGTTTATTTATTTATGTATTTATTCGTTTACTTATTTTGTTGTTGTAAAATTGGGTGTTGTACTAGATAACAAAAGAAATATAAGGGTTAAATGAGATTATTAAAATTTAACTTGAGACAAATTTGTTCTTCTTCACTGGAACTTCATGACTGATGTTTGTTGGTAACCAGAAAGTTATATAACCTGATTAACTTTCTTATGTATTCCCATCTAAACTTTCAAAATATGTAGATCTATTTATTGTTAGAATGGTTAACAATGTGCATTCCTCTTTGTTTTTTTTGTTTTTTTATTTTTTTGTTTTTTTGATCCAAGGGAGAGTATTTTGCCCATGTTAAATGCTAGATTAAAGTTAATGCCCCCAAGGGGCTCGATTGGAACATCGTCATCATTGACAGTCCATACACGTTAATTTCATGCACCCTTTTGAATGGTTGGGTCCCTGATAGCCCATCAGCCTTATTCTGATGCACTTTCTTGAACTCCCATATGTGTTGGATCATTAGCAACTAAGAAGCTTTATTCTAATGAATAAATAAGTAACTTTTTATTTGCATTGTTCTATTTAAATTAGTATAACTTTGTATGAATTTACTAACTTTTTTTAAAGGTTTATATGTGAGTTATGTTAACCTAAATTTCCAATTTATCTGTTATTGTACATGGTGTTTTAAAATGTTTTTTCTCTTTACCTAAATTGAATTACACGAGGTTGAGCCTCTGTAACGGTAAGGTTGCTGCCTTTATGACCTGGAGGTCACGGGTTCAAGCCACAGAAACAGCCTCTCTGAATGCAGGGGTAAGGCTGTTTACATATGACCCTCCCCAGACCCCGCAAGAGTGGGAGCCTGGTGCACTTGGACGCCCTAAATTGAAATACACACATATACGCGCATTATGGACTATCACTTACATTAAAAGGTTGATGTGTCAAAATTTTCAATTTATTAGTTTGAATTAGTACTTTAAAATACTCCTTTTAACTTAAATTGAAAATATTTATGAGGTTAGATATTTGAGCTTAAACCTATCACTAAAACTCTTCAAACAATATTATTCTTCAGATATGGACATTACAGACATGAGTGTTGTGACGCGTAAAAGTTCCAATTTTTTGGAAAGTCATGCGTTATCCATTGAGTGTCAATGCTACCTACATCTTCATTGATGAAGTAGAATTCTAAAGAACTTGATAAACCTACATGTTTATTTTTATCATAAGCAAAGTGAAGGACATTATGTAAATAGTAGGAAAAATAGAAGGAATCCATTACCTTGAATACTCTTGTTTTCACTAGTTCTGAGTGTACTCTTGACACACCGTTCACAGTATGAGAACAAACAATGGACAGGTTTGCCATTCGAATACTCTGCCAAATGAAGCAGTAATTACGTATTAAACGCAAATATTTTGTTGGAGTTCACCACCAAGAAATGCTCAAACGATTAAAAGCATAAACAGAAGCCATAAGAATCCATGGTTTGAAAGATGATGAAAAATACAATCTTTTAAATACAAAAGAATAACTTCTGTAGGAAATGTCACGTACCCGTTTTCTTTTGACATTTCCATAAACATATTTCAATTTCCACAAAGAAGAAAAAATATAAATATGTTTCTCACTGAAGAAGAAAGAAAAAATAAGGGCAAAAGGAAACCTCCATATATGACCTGTTATATTTGCATAATAATGGTACGTCGAGATGTATGCTAACTTTACCCAACCAAAAAATAAAAGTGTATGCTAGCACATCCCATAAAAAGTAGAAAAGAAAAAAGAATGTTCATAGAACATCAGTAGTACCTTGGGAAATATTCAAATATTTAGTGGATAAGAAATAATGCATATTTAGTATTTACATCATTCATTAAGTTTCATAAACAATGTGATATTTTTTCAAAACAATTGTTGTATTGAATAATAGATATATCTGCTTAATCAACAGCTGTTCTACATCCATTACATTATCTTTCAGTCAGAAAAACTACATTAATATGTTTTTTTGGTAAGAAGACTCTTCACAAGACTTTGAGGTTGAACTATTGATCAATATAACACAAGGAAGGGAGTACCAACGCTAACATATCAGGTGTATTTCTTCACAGAAAAAAAAAACATTCAAGTTGATGAAGTGTCATTTGTAGGATGAGCTAGAGTCCATGAAACTTGTGGCCTTAGCATCTAGTCTATTAGCACTATGAATAACATGTTAAGAAATTGAATCAATTGATTGAAAATATTTGGAGATGAGAGAAAATTGCATATGGTGCCAGAAAGCAAACTTAATCCGCGCGAAGAAAATTGTTTGTAAGTATTTACCATTCATATTTCAGAATGATAGTATTTCAATTCTAGAAAGATGGTTAATATGCTTTTCTCAAATACCTTCACAGCACCTTCCTCGACAATTGACATCCGTGACAGCCGATCATAATCTAGACCAATCCTCTTTTTCAACTCTTCCATGAAATTATAGTTGATGTCATATATAATCTGAACAATATAAAATTTCATATAAGCCTATCAAAATGTAAAATGGAACTTGGGAAACTATCAGTAGATTCACAAGGAAAAACAGATGAAATAATTATGCAGAAACTGATTCGAGGGAATATTACAGTTAATCCAAAATTCTGCTTCATATTTGGAATGGAAAACAGATCTTGAATAGGCATACCAACTATCACATGGACTGATAAGCTTATTTTCATTGCCTATCGGTTATTATAAAGATCATAAAAGGATCTAGGGGAACAAGGAATCAGAGTATAACTTTCAATAGTGAAAAATATGCTAAAGGGGGGATTTGGTTTTGGTAACTTCTGTTGATCTCTATTTTCATCTTCATTGAGAACGAAAAAAATTAAGGAAGAAAAATGTTTGGTTGCAAATAGGAAACCCAAAAAAATGGCGAGGGAGATGAAAATGGAAACTGTTACCTAGACATTTTCTTGGAAAATGGAGAAAACAAAAACTTCTCAAGCAAACACCATTTAAATTGTATAAACGCACTTGTAAATGGCGTGGAAGAAGACTGCCGAGTAGATCAACAGGGATTTTCTCCAAGCCTTCAGGTCGCACTGTGTGAGTTGTGAAAGAGAAAATTTTGTGTACAATATCCCATGCCCTATTCCAACCCAAATGCTCTTCATCAACAAGAACTCTCATGACCTCTGCTATTGCAAGCGATGGGTGAGTATCATTTAGCTGTAGAGCAACCTGAATAAGACAGAAAAACATAATTCAGATCAGTGGAACAGAAGTGGCAATTCTTATCAGAGAAAGATAACTGCATTAGAAGGGAAAGTTCCTCAACATGCAGAAAACTTTCCATCCATGCCATGACTGCTCATATGTTTAAGGGAAATAGAAGGAACATATGGAAAATAGAAGGCTCTCTAATGATCTACTGAAATTTATCATGTCATGATTGATATGCTCATCTACCAATAGAAGGTGTTTGAGAATTCTCTCTCCTGGAAGGATAGTCGCAAGAGCACTAAACAAAGCTTACGGTAGGAAGTGGCCATCTGGTTATGAAATTCATAACAGGTTGAAACCAGTACTATATGTCCAAATACAATGGAATCATTTAATCAGGAAATAAAGGATCTATTCAAATCTATCATGGCATGATTTATGTACCAATAGAAGGTGCTCGAGAACTCAAATATGTATTCCATATAAATCGTATGAGAAATAGAATCTACTGAAATTAGAACCTTATTAGGAAAGTCATCAAAGTTACTGTGAGTATCCTTGAACCTCCGAATGATATCTTGTAATGATGCTGATACAAAGAAATATTGTTGTTTTAACCGCAGTTCCTTCCCCTGATAGACAGCAAACCAAAGTAATGAGCATATATAATATAAGACAATAGATTAAATTTTACTGGAATTAACTTATAAAACTAGGATGCCAAGAGATGATGAACTAGCAATATGGTCTGAAATAAGGATGTACATTGGACAAGAAGTTTTTATAATATATCCTCCCTATAGCTTTATCTTTGGGCTGCCTGCTCCAAGATTACGATCATATGAAAACAAAGGAAAAGATGGGCCTAATAATTACTACAGAATTCAGAGAAGGAAAATATGAAATACTACAATAACAAAAAAACTGATGAATAATGTAAAGTACTCCCTCTGTCCCGCAATTAATTCTACATTCTATATTGGAACATTCCAGAATGGCTACAGGAAAAACCATACTTTTCCAATAGAATGTTGAGCAATGGTAAGTTTCAACAGTGTATGTGTCAATGTAGTGTTTGCTAAAAATACAAGAATAGAGCCACATGATTGTGCATACTGTGATGAAATCAAACGTGTTGTGTTCTCTAGTTTAACAATGACTATTTGTTGAAGGATGATGATAATTATAGCAAGCAACAAATTGTGTGCATGCTTTTTTCTCAGATGAAAGAAGAAAACATAATAGTAATATGATAGAAATACATAGAACAGGACGGACTGTCCTCAACAAAGAGAAACACAAAAAAAGAAAAACTACAAGATGTGTTATTCAGAAATACTAAGAGCAGCTCCTATGAGTTCTATTCATTTAACTAATATCCGTGTAAGCATAGTAGTTCAAGCATGTGATACATGGGAGGATGACTGATAAGGATCTCAGCCAACCTGAATGTAGACCATCAATGGAGAGGCCGTGAAGACACCAAAAGCTGCTGTTGAGAAGTCAGATAGGACTGCAGAGGGTATTTTATGAATTGGCATATAAAATCTCTAGTTCAAGAAAGAGTCAGGGCGTGGCAGTTTAATGCTTTTGGCTAAGCAAAATTCTTTTGTCCAGGACTCAAGTTCTAAAACAGTAAAGGAGTGCTGGGAAATTGGTATTTATGCGAACATGTCATCAATTCATCTCCATGTACTACCATTTCCAGATACATCAAAAAAAAGTTTAAAACCCAGATCACAAGTACCATACTAAACATATTCAATAACATGTTGTACATATAATCTCTCTCTTTCATCAAAGCCCAATCAGGAAGCATGAAGAAATAACCAGTAGTACAAGAGAAATATCATATTTCAGTACAAAAAAAATAGGCAATACTTGATTAACCAAAGAAGAAATAGATGTACCTGATAAGAACGATCATCAGGGTACAAAATACTGCTTATAGTTTCTGCATTCTGTCTATTGACAACAGCATTGATGTAATCTCCAGTATTGTAGGACTCCTGTAAAGGATGTGTACCAGAAAAAGATTTAAATATTTCTCCAAAAGGATAGAAAATTAGAAATCAACAGAGTATCTGAAAAGATTGAAATTGGTCCTACATACACACAATTCATTCCTGGTTTGGTTTGTATATAAGCATTTCTTAAGTAACCAAAATATATGGAGTCAAAAACCTTAAAACCTTAGCTATAGAAACATTCACAACTTTCAGGTGAAACAATTAGATACATAGCATGTTCTTACCTTTCTTTGGTTGCATGTAGTATACAATTAAAGATGTAAAATGTATAAGTCTAGAGAGAGAGAGAAAGAGACTAGATTCAGAGAAGCAGACCCCATTCGCTTATAGAAAGCTCCAGTACATCAGAAAAAAAAAAGATAAGATAAATAAATAAACTCCAGTAAAAATTACCATATCATATTGATCACTTGGTTTAGCAGCCCAAAGACGGAGATTAATTGTATTCTTCGTTCCATAACCTGGTATAGGATTGTCATAAGCAACAGCTTCAACCTACCAACAAGGAGACAAGCTGTATAAAATATCAAATATCGTTATAAAGATTTTACTTTTGCAAAGGAATTACTTGAATTGATGCAACAGTGACCATATGCAAGAGATTACGATCTTACCATTTCCCCAGGGACCCAAACTTTATGTTTCTCTCCATTTAAGATTTCCTCTTCAATAGACCCATAAAACTTATCCATCCACAAAGATACAGATTATACATATAGAAGTTTTAGACAACTGAATGGATATAAAGTTAATGCCAAACAAACAATACTAATAAAAAGAACTAGACAGAGGCACTTGCAAACCTTTACTGCATATGTTACATGAATCCGCTCAATCTCCCAGGGATTCCCGAAATTCAACCAGTAATCAGGTTGTTCATGTTGAAAGCCATCCAAAATGACCTGACGAAATAACCCATATTGGTAGCGTAGTCCATAACTACAAAATCAGAAGTCATTCCCCCGAATTTAATTGATGTCATCTTACATAAAGATCAAAGAAACCTTCAATGTAAGCAAATATCCAAGAAACTTGATATTGATTTTTTTTTTGTTCTGATAGGAAGAAACTTTATATTGATGATCGTATTTTGTTTCTGTTGGTCATGATCCATATGATCAATTAAAAGAAAAGTATGACGTGAAAATCACTGTATCAATAGCATCTCCTTTGGGACCACATGCCTCTTTATTTTCCCAGTGAACATGTCTAAAGTAAAAAAAATTGTAGCGGCTACTATTTCTGCTACAATTGATAACATTAGTTTTCACTTTCCACAACAGCAATAGATAATGATTTGTAGCTGCTGGTACTAGGGAGAAGAGAGTCAAATACTGTTCCTATTACAAGTACTAAATTAGTTTTCACTCTGTTTTGTTGTCATTGATTAAATTCTCATTAACTAACAGAATAAGTCAAGATGGAAGTTGACGTATTAGATTGATAGAATAGTTGGCTGAACTAAAACAAAGTCGCCATCAAGAAGAAGAAGAAGTGCTAACAGTTCAGGAATTAAAACAGTGCTAACAGTTCTTTCACAAAATGAATTCACAGAAGAAGAAGAAGAAGAAGAAGAAGAAGAAGAAGAAGAAGAAGAATGTTGTATAGATACTGAAGCTCAAATTCAAATTGGTAAAACAGATGTAAGGCTAACATCAGGAGCCCCTATATAATTTCAAGATGGTACGAGTTACAAAAGTTCCTTTCTTTCCAAAGTAGGTTAGTTTGATCAATCATCAAATGGCACTCATAAACTTTTAAAAATGAACAGTACCAAATTTAATGACAGTATTAGGTAATCATCTAGCTTTAGATATAGTAAGTCCAAGCACCTCCTAAATCCAGTCAAACATGGAAAGCCCAGAGAAGGTGATAGTAACTTGAAACGCATAGAAATGAATCAACAGAGT
This sequence comes from Hypseocharis bilobata, assembly GCA_036898025.1. Lineage (NCBI taxonomy): Eukaryota > Viridiplantae > Streptophyta > Magnoliopsida > Geraniales > Geraniaceae > Hypseocharis > Hypseocharis bilobata. The sequence continues at coordinate 7,377 of JAYMTT010001162.1, forward strand.
AATTCATACCCCCATGCAGGATAGTCCAAAGTTGCTAAGGAATCCATTTGACATGCTGAAAGACGAGCTAGCCCACCATTACCAAGTGCAGCATCTCCTTCCTTGGAACATTACATATAATAAGAGAAATGAACAGTCACTTGCGAAGTAAAGTTACAAAATGAGGTAGGAGCAAAAGGTAAGAAACAAAAGTTTACCAGCTACTTAGTTCAGTTCTTAGAAAAGAATTTAAAGAAATAAAGAATCTTAGGGCCATGGTCCCACTGATTATCTTTTTTCTTAAAATAAAAGAGAAACCAAGAAGCACATTTTAATTCTCCTAATAACCAGTCAAGTTCCCAATCTTATAAATTATATGCTTCTGAGTACGAGTCACTTCGACTTTGTCATTTTAGATTCTTATTTTCTGTGGTGTCTCATATAGTTTCATGCACAAATTAGATATGCTGAGTTTTTTGAACAGGAAAAAAATAAACACAAAAATAATATCCAATAGTTGAAAAATTAATTAATATTAAGTGCCAGATACTTCCTTCATATCTACTCTAGTACTTATGACTACCGTTTCAAATAAAATATGATTAAAAATTTTGGCTATTCATTGAATTGAATTCAATTGGATCATCAAGTTCAACCAATTTTATTAAAAAAGGAAAAAAAAATAAAACAAGTTAGTTTGCTCTCCAATTCTTAAATAAATAAAACACGGCAGTTGCCCAAGTTTTACTATTTAATTATCTTAGATTACTGTATTAGTCGCTGACTTGTTGCTATCTTTTAGGTTTCGAATCTCTAAACAAGAAATAAACAGCGAAAAGTGTGAAAAGAAGTCATTATGTATAAGAGAAATTAAAGAATATGCTTCCTGAAATCTAGATTATATTAGAATTTTGCGCACTCTAATGAATATATTGGTTTCCAAAAGATGGCAAAGGAAAGCAAAAAAGAGTTAATTTTTTTCATTCTGTTCACATTATTCTACCCATCACGCATACTTATAACAGCTTTTTCAAGGAAACAAGTTTGAACTGGTGTTTTTCAGTAACTACCAGAAAGATTAAACTAAACATGTATGGTACAAATCATATAGCACATACAAAATTCACATGTTAATTTCTAATTTGACACTAAAAGCAGAAGAATCATAGGCTGAGAATGAATTTCAAGCTAACCTGCTCTGCGACAACTTCAAACTCAAAACCAAGTTGGCTCAAAGCATCGGCATACTGGTCCCGGATTCCAAGATTGATGACACTATTTGACAAGGAACGTCCTGAAATTCCAGATAACAGTTCAAGTTTTTGCACATCTCAGAAGCAAAGGACTAAAATAAAGTATGTAGGAACCGAAATGTCAATACAAGGAGGGGAAGAAAAGGAAAAAGATGGGTACAGAGAAGGGCTGAGATTCCCATTATAGCACACACAAGACATTTGATTTCAACTCTGAATAAATGCAAATAGATTAAGAGAACAGCCTGATCAAATCTTGGGAATCTCAAAACAAATGTGCAACATCTCTGAGAACGTAAATAACATGTGAAACAAAATATATAGAAGACAAGTGTTCTGGTACAAGCAGGAAGAAGATACAAGGTTAAAGAGAGGAAAGTGAGCACACTGAATAAGGAAGAATAATAAGCCATTTACTTTCAAGCATGGGTAAGATCACTGATTTAGTGTGTATATACATATCTGTTTTCAGATAATTAAATAAGTAAGTCGGTACCATACTGTCACGTAATTAACCAGGAAACTAGGGTACCTGAACAGAATCCTGAATATGTACCAATATAGCATCAAGTTTTTGTGGAAATCATCTACTTCTCACTCAATAATTACCTCTTAAAATAGTTAATAGTGATAATAAACCCAGTCCTTAAGAATGTCACTTGTACAAAACGCTGAAAACCTGTAGGAAGCTAAAATCTAGAGCTAATTGTAGAATTAACTATAAAAGCTACAATAACCTACATGAACACAATATACACATTAATTCTGAATTAAAACTTTACTTATGAAAAGAAATACAATATTCACATGAAAAAGACAGGGCAAGCTTGTAAGTGATGGCTAGAACTACACAATAGTATAAGTAACATAATTAAGCAAAAATACCCATGAGGAACTCAAGAGAAAGGAAGTATAGACGCTTTGGGTCTTTCCTCTTGAAGTGTACTTGTGTGTCATGCCAACGCTCAATCAACCGGTCTCTCACGCTATGTGCTAAAGCCTACAAACATCACGACGACATCAAGATCAAATAGATGATGGCGAATCGTGTGTCTTTAATCATGAAGAGACAACAAAACCAAAGAAAAGAATTTAGTGGGATTAACATTATTCCCGCCAAAATTCAAACATTGCAAATAGTACTTATTTTGTTTAAACAAACTGAGAAAAGCTTGAAAGCAGGGTGGCATGGCAGATTACCTGATAAGCTTCAAAATCATCAAAACTAAACCTTGACCTGGCGACCGTGAACTCGACGTGATCGAGAATATTCTTTTGCAGATTAATGGGATCGTTCCTGGAAAAGCCATCCATCAACGAAAACATCCTCTCCGCCTTGACCCTCTGGTCGGCGGAGCCTGAGAGCAATCCGGGCTTCCTGACCACCACCCCTCTGGTAGTGGCCCCAACGGCCACCGATATCGATGATGATCCATCAGCACCACCACCCCTGGCGTCGTCAACCGCATCCATCAATGCCTTCTTGATTCTCTCCAAATCCTCCTCACCCTCAATCTTGTTTCCGTGCAAATCGGTTACAAAAAATTTCTTGAGAAAGAATTCGCCCTCGAATTCGATGGTGGCACCTTCGATTCGGAGTCCGAGGACCTTGAAAACCCGGGTGATGACCTGGAGGAGACCAATTCGACCGCAGGAACGGA
>JAYMTT010001163.1:0-10268 GCA_036898025.1 Hypseocharis bilobata
GGTGGTGATGTGCAATAGGTATGAGGAAGGAGAAGGGAAAGAAAAAAATTATTATTTTAATTTTAATTGTGGACTCCACATTCAGATATAATTGATGGCATATTCATGTAATTATTAACACTGATGGAGGACAGTTTGGTCATATTCGTAGCACTTGGGCTGAATTGGCGGGTGATATTTGCACTCAAGAGAGGTCATAGACATTTCACATTATAGAGGGAGGTCACGTGAATTTCACTATACCTAAAGAGAGGTCATAATAATTTATCCATTATTTTTCTATGATTACGCATGAAGTGCTTCACTGAGATATAGTAATAATTTAAACATGTCACAAATTTCGCCCAATTTTCATTTTGATATAGTTGTAGTGTCCAATGTTCATTCCACACGTACGTTTATGTTTAGAAATTGTGTAATATTATTCGTAATGAATGGGGTATATTATTGAACTAGTTAGATCCTAGATTTGCTTTAAGATCTCTTGAATTTAATAATTAGCACTTGCAAATTAATCTCAAGCATATTGATAATTAATATTTGATATACAATTTAGGTTAATTTCAAAAAAGGGACCGGTGATTTTAACTTGAAGCAAAAAAGAAACTCTGCGGTTTAAATTTTCAAAAAAGGGACTCAAGCAAACATTTAACAGAAGGGACTCAAAGATTCTAACGAAAATTTAGCTGATATTGTGGAATGACATATTTGCCCTCAATAGATAATCCAACACTACATCGTTTTTGGAGTATTTTTCTTTTAATTTTTTTTTCCTTTTTTTTCTCTCTCTTCTTCCTTCCTATTCTTCTTGGGATCCGCAGATTCTGCACTCCCCATCCCAGTCACCATCTCCGGCCACCCTCGCAAGTTGCATCCCATCTCTTTCTTTTCTCTCTCTATGTCTCCTTTTATTTCTCTCTCAGTCCCGAAAATGACATTCGTGCCTCTCCGGCCCAATTCGCACCAGACAGTGCTCTGATTGCTCTTCAATTCGCAGCAGACCCAAAGATGTTGTGCTTTCAGCTAGCCCCATCTCACCAAACCCACTTTCCTCAAACCCTCGTTTCTCTCTCTACTACTCCCCAAATTTCTCTCTCTAAAACCGTCCCCCATGGCTTCCTTCAAGTCCTCTGTCTCCTTATCTTCCGTTGACGGCGCCACCGCAATCGATGGTTTTGGGTCGCCGCTCCGTGCTGTTGCCGAGGTCTATGTCATCGTGGGCCCCATGTTTGCCGGAAAAACCACCTCTCCTCCGCCGGATCAAGTCCGAAGGCAGCAATGGAAGGTGATTCTGCAGTTTTGAACCAAATTGTGGGTTTAATTTGTGTTGGGTTATTTATTTTGGATTTTGCTGGTTTGGGGCTATTCGGGTTTTGTGTGGTGTATAAATCATAGCCCAGATGATGAAATTTGGGGAAATCATAATTCTGTGAAGTCAACTAAGAATATGCAAATTTTTATTAGCTATTTTTGAACTTTATTTTGTATATAAATGTGGGTTGAAAAAACAATGGGTTTGATCGATGTTGAATGTTATCTTTAGTGTTTGTTTGAGGTGATTTGTGATGGAATTTGGACCAAACATAATTCTATTTAGTTTTTTGATAATACACTTTTTGATCTTAATTTTGTAATTTTTTGTGTAGAAATGCGGTGATGATAAAATCGAGCAAAGATACTAGATATGCCATAGATTCAGTTGTGACACATGATGGGGCTAAATTCCCATGCTGGGCGTTGCCGGATCTATTGTCGTTCAAGGAGAAATTTGGAGATGAAGCTTATAAGAAGGTAACTTCAGAGTACTTGAGTATAAATCTTTTTCAGGGTTTTAATTTTTGGTTAGCTTGTTCCATTTTTATGTTATGAATTCTGTGCTTTATTTGGTCTCAGTTGTTGCTGTGTTTAAGATACCACTATATATGCTTGGGAAATTTTAATATTGTTTGTAATAACTATGATGTATTTGTATTTTGATCAGTTAACAATTTAGAATCACAACATGAACACGAGAACCTTATAGATTGACATTACAAAGTAAAATGTTAGCTGAGAAAGGGAACAAGAAATGGAAAATTGGCTAGCAAAATTATAACCCGATACATCATATTTCAACTGTAATAAGAGGGTAAATGACTAAAACTAAATTGATTAGCTGCTTATGCTTTGAAGTAAGTTTGATGCTTTATCTTTTGCTTGCCCTTGAAATTTCTAACATCAAAGTGAAACCTTCCTTTTCTTATGATGTGAGAATTACGAGTAAATACATCAGTAAGATGTTCTTTTGTTGTTGTGCATCGGTGTTGCATTATGGTCTTAATATTACTCCAATGACCATGGAAGTTTGATTTATGTAGTGTTTTTCATTTCATTTCTTTTTCTCATCACAAGTGAATATTGGCAGCTTGATGTCATTGGTATTGATGAAGCTCAATTTTTTGGGGACCTTTACGATTTCTGCTGCAAGGCTGCTGACCATGATGGGAAAACTGTAATTGTTGCAGGCCTGGATGGTGATTATCTGAGGTATTTCTCTTAAATGATTTTCACTTGTTTTAGATCCCAATGCTCTTATGTTTGCTTGACTTTGTATTTTCTTTTGTTGTTCATTGCATTTCTTTTGATGGGAGCTTACATCTGTTATTGGCAGGAGGAGTTTTGGCTCAGTGCTTGACATAATACCCCTCGCTGATACTGTTACCAAATTGACTGCTCGATGTGAACTCTGTGGCAAACGAGCATTCTTTACTTTGAGGAAGACACATGATGTAGAGACAGAACTCATTGGTGGGGCTGATATTTACATGCATGTCTGTCGTTAGCATTATGTTAATGGACAAGTATTCATGGAAGCTGCAAGGAGTGTCGTGGAATCACAATAGGTCTATCGACTCATGGATTCCATACCAGCCTTACACCCGCACCATTCGGATATTCTATCGACTCTACATGATAAGTATAAGAAGGCAAATGCATAGCTAAAACTACATTGGCTGAAAATTAGATCCTCTATTTCATTTTCCTCATATTTAGATCCAATTTTCATTCAATACCTTGCTGCAGTTCAATGACCTACAAGAGTCAGTTAGTTTATACTAGAGGTCTTGCAGATTTCCAATCTGTTCTTACTACCTTCACACGGTACAGGTATATATCTAGATCTTCAGCTTCATAGAAACACAAGACTTCTATCTGCATTTTCCTTTCATTATATTAAATGTTTTATCTGCAATTTTCTTTTGTTTTCTTATGTAGTCGATTGAGAGTCATTGCTGAACTTAGGCATGGAGATTTATTCCACTCTGCCAATATAGTATCGAGGTGAGTTAAATATTTTGCATGTTATTCTGGATCCTTCATTAAAAAAAATTTAGGGCCATAAATTTTGTATCTGAACTGCTCGGAATTTGTGAAGGAATAAATTATACAGAATTGATTATTGCATTTGTACGCTGTAATGAATTTCGTAATACTCCCTCCGTTACACTTTAATGTCCACTTCTCCTACAATGGATGTTCCAAATTAAGTTTTACTTTCCTTTTTAATAAAAAAAAATTATACCCCGTTTTTTCTATACTATCCTTTAAGTTGGTTAATTGTAACGACTTTTGGAGTTTGTTACAAGGGTAAAAAGTTGAAAGTCAATGATTAACAAATTTATCCTTAATGTTTGTAGAAAGTCTAATAGGACAGTTATTGTGGGACATAGTCAGTAATTTCTATTCTTTGGACTCCTTCTGTATGGGGACTTTGTAACAGTTATTGCTTTGATGATAAAGGAGATGTGCAAAGCCTTGTCAAAGCTTAGTAATGGTTATTATCCCCTCCAGTGAATCACTGTCATGTTTCTCCCCTGGTCCCCCAGCCTCCACTTCCCCAGGCAAAAGAGGGGAGAAAAAAAATCCTCCATGCGACACACAGTGATAATGTACAATTATCATGAAACCTAATCTCCATGCAAGTTATCTCTTTTTATATGTGGTATAATGTTGATTTGGTATGATAACTTTGTTGGAGTCATCCAAGGTGGTTGGGTACTTATGGCTTCAATCCAATAAAAAAGCATGAAATGAAGAAAGAAAAAAAAAAAGCTTGTAAATGCTTCATTAGGATGTGAAGAAGGGAATAGAAAATGCATTGTGGCGAATAGACAAAATGCCTGCATTGTAAATTTGACATGATCTTACATGGAGCTGAATGATGAAAGGAATGATGGGCCAGATAACCTGGGATTTGTTGAATTTATATTATACTGTATGTCATTCTTTGCCATCATTCCCAGGAAAAATAACAAATGAATATATCTCAAGTTGCTTGCTTATTTATATGTTCTTTTTAATCTTTTAAGTGGTAGTTTCACAAGGGAGGGGAGATTCTTTGTTTCTTCAGTAATTAGATATGCTGAAACTTGTTGAACCTTTTCTTATTTCAGCATAGAATTTGACCGTGATGATGAGTTGTTTGCTACTGCTGGAGTTTCTCGACGCATCAAGGTTTTTGACTTCTCTTCGGTAAGTTTTTGGTTTCTTTGAGTGCTCCTGATTTATTATGTTCAAAAACAAGTGACATAAAGCATGTGCTTGATCTCATCTGTGATCTGGATCTCCTTCCCTAATTTTGAAACCTTCTGCCCCTCATAGCTCATCCTGAAAAGGCTTCAGCAAGTATGATATCTCTGACCTACTTTTACAATTGACTAGTTGGATCTTCTTTCTTTACGCTTTCATCCCCTATGGTAATTCCCTTAGACTCGCTATAGAGACAGAAATTGTGGGGTTGATGGTCTTTTCACTCCTGGAGTTTGATATTGATTGGACAAGGTCCCTGATTTCCTTACTGCAGCAATGTTCAGCTCAGGATTTTATAGTGGCTTAATATGGCTCATCCTTTGTGCTTTGTTATTAGAATGGATAAAGCTACCTTCATGAGTGGCCTGTGTGGGCGATTGAACAGACAGAAGGGCGATCTAACTTTGCACCCTTAAATCCCACTGACAACTGCATATGACCTCGTTTGAGTGGCAGATAGAGGGCATAAGAGTGATTGCACCTAAAGGCATCAACCAAGTTGGAAATGAGCTTAGTGGTAGAGTTTTGGTAGAAAAGAGGAAGATACCTGTTGTGCTATTTGTTTGCCCATTGTGTCCTTCTCATGTTCTTCATTCCACCAATTTGAGTAACAAAAGCCTGATGGTTGGACTGCATGAAAATATATGGTCAAGATTGCTGCAACTAGAAATAGAGATGAAATTGTGAATCAATCTCAACCCTTAAAGGAACATGTGTTGTTAACTTGAATCCATGACATTCCGTGATCTCATGGGTTTTCCACAGTTTCCATTGTAAATGTTTATATTTTTATATCAGTAAATGAAACATGCTAATTGTTGAAGACAAGATTTTGGAATGAGATTGACATGGTTTTTGGCTTTTACTATCTTTTTGGATATTATCTAACTTCTTTCCATATTCCTTGTGTTTTATTATGTAACTAATTGAAGTATTTCCTATGCATGCATATCTAAGATAATCAATTAAGGGAAACGCTCGAACAGCTTTATGGCTGCTGTAATTGTTTCGCCTTTTAAGTACTGATGATGTCTTGCAGAAGGAAACTTCATTTTGGTCTGATTAGGTTTCTTATGAGTATACAGCTCACTGCCTTTGGCTATAATGCTATAAATAATGTTTATTCCAAATATGAAAGATAAATAGGTTTTGGAGTGGTTTGATTATTGCCTATGCTCTTTTTTTCAGGTTGTGAATGAACCTGCAGATGTGCACTGTCCTGTTGTAGAAATGTCAACACGGTCTAAACTTAGTTGCTTGAGTTGGAACAAGTATGCAAAGAACCATATAGCTAGTAGTGATTATGAGGGAATAGTAACTGTATGGGATGTAAATACTCGGCAGGTAATAATTAATATTGTACTTTAGTTCCAAATTTTATTGTTCTTCCTATTTTTTTTATTATTTGCCATTTTGGTTTCGTGCTTTTTCCAGTTAACATTTTTTTTTACTTCAGAGTATTATGGAATATGAAGAACACGAAAAACGAGCATGGAGTGTTGATTTTTCACGTACAGAACCTTCGATGCTTGTATCTGGTAGTGACGATTGTAAGGTACTTGAACTCATATTTTGGATCTTTAGTCAAGGTATTCCTTGTTTACAGCAGATTGGGATTTGTATGTTGAAAGAAAAATGTTAAACCCATTTTACATGGATAACTATTTCAAATTTGGAAAGTTAGGATCTGCACAGGTGCTTCGTTAGACTCACTGTAGTGACAAATTGGTTCAGCTTATGGCTGATGTTTGTAGTTGGGTTCACTAATCATGTAGTATACGTACTCCTCAGAGAGCTTGTGCTATAGATAGGCCTTACTTTTAGGCTGCATTATGTATGTTTACTCACATGTTTGTCCAATCATAGTTGAGGTGCAATATTGAGCCTTTTCATCCATGAGAAGGAATGAAGAAATAATCTTGTTTCATGGAAATTTGTGTGGCCTCAAATCAATGCACAAGTTTGGACATCTTCAGGGATGGATTGTTAGAGACTCTATGGAGGTCATCCCCCCAAAAAGAAAATTTTGAGAACCCTCTAAAACAATTTGATTTATTACATCAGTGACAATTATTATAAGTGCCTTCCTTACCAAACAAAGAATTGGGCCCTCCAGAGATTTTGGAAGAAAATAAATCCATCATAAGAAGTCAAAAAAAAAAAAAAAAAGAAACAGAAAAGAAAGAAATATATTTGATCCTAACATTTTCTAACTCTACAGCTCTTTGTTCCCTCTTTTTTCTTGATAATACCATCAACAATATATACTTCGCTGTGGCACATAATTTGTGCCTAGTACTTTTTATTCAGTTTTATCTGTTCAAAAAGCTTGGACAGTGCTAAGGGTTGCCCTTCATTTAACTTTTTCATTGATTTTTCTTTACATATGACCAAGGCAACAGATATTCTTAATGAGTTCGGTTTTTGAAGTTTCTAGAAGTTAGAAACTGCTCTCTTTTATCTTTAGAAAAAAAAGGAAGAAGTCAGAAACTGCTCATGACTCATGCTTATATCTACTACTTCTGTGATAAATCAGGGGTTTTTGATTTTAACTTATCTAGCATGCATTGTTCTGTGTAATAAGCAGGTCAAAGTTTGGTGCACAAAGCAGGAAGCAAGCGTCCTTAATATTGACATGAAAGCAAATATATGTTGTGTCAAGTATAATCCAAGCTCTAGCAATTACATTGCGGTATGTTCCTTTTGCGTACATTTTTCTTGTCAACATATATATGACTTTTTTTGTCGAATCCTATTTAAACTTTAATACCTCATATTTTTGTGAGGTTAGTATGTTGTGTTGCTGCAAATCTCTAGTGCATGGGTTACCATGCCTAAGAAACCAGGTATAATATGCACCCCATTCATATAATATTCTCTTTTGCATTTTTCTGGCATCTGGTGGAAGCACATATAGTGAATATGGTAGTTAAATATTTTGTCAAATGGCAATTATTGGGGTAATTGTTTGCAACTTAGCATCCTTCAGTTTTTATGATAGTCAAAAATGGCCTTTATTTTTGGGAGATATTTTTAGAAGCAGTAATTGTATTTAACATATTGCAATATTCTTTTTCAAAAATTAATTCTCTGTGTCTTTTTTGGAATTAGAATGGTAGATAGGCTCAGCAGACCGTACTCACTTTTCTAGATTTGCTTTACTTTGAACCAAGATAATTCATTTAAGAATGAAACCTTCTGGTTTTTCCAGGTTGGTTCAGCAGACCATCACATACACTACTATGATTTAAGGAACGTAAGCAATCCACTACATGTGTTTACTGGGCACCGGAAAGCTGTTTCATACGTGAAATTCTTGTCTGGTGATGAGCTTGCTTCTGCATCTACAGATAGCACACTACGATTGTGGGATGTGAAGCAAAATTTGCCAGTGAGTGATTACTTTCTTTTGATCTTTTATTTATCCAGTATGCCCTCATGGCTTAGGTTTTCTGTACCTGAATATAGTTGTATGCTTATTAGAAGTTTAGTTTACTAAAGAAGCAAGCAGAGTAACAACAGGTCGTCCATAGAGGCTAAATTTAAAAGGTGGGTCTGTGAAACTGCAAAACAGAATTTGAGACATTTTCTTTTTTCAAAATTGACTAATAATGATGGCCTTATTAAAGATGTTGAAATGTTGAACAACATTACAAATAGAATTGAAGGAGTTATGTTCCAAGACTGGATTTTGAAGTTTCAAATTGTATTATCAACAACATTTTTTCATTCAGGATATAAAGTGAAAATGCTAGTGCTGGTGCTGGAAAATGGGAAGAACATTATATTATAAGGGCCTTGAGGATTCTCTTCAATTAGAGTGCTCGTGAATTAAGTGAACATAAGACCTGGTTTATTCGTAGTCATTCACGTCATATCATGCCTCACAATATCTTGTAGTGACTACGCTTTTCATCTGTGTGGTGACCCGTAGTGCTATGATTGTTCAAAGGGACACTTAAAGAGGTTGTAGCTATGATGGATTCAAGTTGTCATTTAAATCGTAATCAATAAATTGTCATACAATTTCTCTTTTTAGTTTTATGTTTTTTTCCACTTCAACGATTAATTAATGTTAGAAGGCAACATAATGAATTTTTTGGGGTCAATGTTTACAGGTTCGTACTTTTAGAGGGCACACAAATGAGAAGAACTTTGTGGGTCTCACAGTAAACAGCGAATATATTGCATGTGGCAGTGAAACGAATGAAGTTTTTGTTTACCACAAGGTTAGCGACATCTGAAACAGTGAATCGTAAGACATCAATGAAAGTTGAAACTAACTAGGATTTACTTTGCAGGAAATTTCCAAACCCGCTACTTGGCACAGATTTGGTTCTCCAGATTTGGATGATACTGATGATGATGCTGGATCATATTTCATCAGTGCTGTATGTTGGAAGAGTGATAGCCCTACAATGCTTACAGCCAACAGTCAGGGAACAATTAAGGTTCTTGTACTTGCGGCTTGAATGAACTACAAGTAAGTGAAGAGTATGATTTAAGGTGAAGGAAGAAATTTTATTGGAGTTATTTATTGCTCTATTATTCTGAGGTGATGTTTACTTCTGTACATATAAATGTGATTGAAGTGTGGAAGTGGTAGGTTTTACAAGGCTCAAAAAATTGTAGAATTAGTAGGTTTTTAGGAGTGGTGGTTCTGTAAAATATACTATATAGAAGCATTCTTTCATCTGGTATTTTTTTTTTGCCCCCCTCATCATTCTCTCGTGAATGTACAAGAATAAAATACTGAAGCAATTCAAATGTGAATATGTTGCCCTGTAGTTAATGCGAAATTGGTTTAGATTTATTCCATTTCAATGAAGTTTCTTACTAACATTTTAACTGAAACTGTTATCCTGTCATTTAATGAAGTTTTAGCTTCCTTAACCTGGCTGATAAATAAGTTTATTAGAGGTGATAGTCACTGCTCATGCTGAACTTCCAAGGCAATTTTGTTGGTCTATTGTCACGCTTTGCTGCATTATCATGCCAAAGCTAATGGGATTGATGTGATGTGTTTGACTGATTGTCGGTATTAAAAAACAAATGCATGCATTATTATGCACAAGTTAGTGTCCATCACTTTATCAATATTAGTAATTTTCATAAACACAAGGTTGAGGTATTGGATGGAGAATGTTGAATGATGAAAATATTGAGATGAGTTTGAGATGGATAATGATCAACCTAGACAAAGAAAAAGATACACAGATCCCGTACTGATTCACCAATATGTATTCAATTGCAGATGGTTGAGTCAACTAGGTAGGAAGGTATTCATTTAGAACCATCTCTGTTTGTTTCTAGGGAAGGCTTAAGGAATTGCGTATTGCAACGCTCATCTCCTGATTGAGAGGGTGATGAGGCCATGAAAAACCTAAAAGTATAGTTTCTTGCTCCAAATGAAAGTTTTTTTCTTTTCCAACTCAGGAGACTATTTTTTCAACTTATTGTTTTGGATTCTCTGTAAACTCTTTGTTTTTGGATTGGAAATTTTTTTTTTCTAATGGAGATGTCCCTCTCTTATGGTTGTGAATTATATCTCTAACATATCAAGTGAACCTCTTTTATCGTTGCGAAACTATTTTCTTGGTTACAGTTCATATCTCAACATACTCAAGTGAATAATTTTTTTTTTATAATAATTATTTTTAAGTAATTACGTTAATGGAAACTAATTAAATTATAAATTA
>JAYMTT010001164.1:0-10267 GCA_036898025.1 Hypseocharis bilobata
GGCGCCACCAAATTAAATTAGAGTTCAACACAAGGTAAGAGGAGAGTCTGTGCTTAAACCACGTGTAAAGCCACAGTGCGTTTACATGTGAGGGAGTGCGTTAGAGTATAAAATCAACTTTTGAACGGGACGCTTACTATTAGCTTAAAGTTTTAATTGAGTCGGTTATAATATTTAGTCGATTTATTTCAGAAGGCAATGTGCTGCGGCATATTAATAACATAAAGCCTCTACCTTTTTATCAGAATGTGAAATAATAAGCACCTATGTAAACAGCTCTATTATGAATTCAAAGAAAAATTCTTGTTAAAATCATAAAGCTAACCAATTACTATACCAATTTTATTATGCAGTAGGTCGAGACATTTCATATGAAATACTATTTGTGGTTACCACTAAGCTAATTCCATCACAATAGAGTTAGAATTTCTCATATACTAGAAAAACAAAGATACACCTCAAAAATTAATAAAAAGGCAAAGCCCCAAAAAACATTATTGATACCTACTTTAAATATTTTGCGGGCATGACAATATTGGCTTTTTGGTGTAGTTTTTGTCTTGGACCATAATTTGACCATACTTAGAGATTATACAATTGATTTGATATGAATTTGACACATGGTTATGGATCATTGGTAGTTTATGATAGTTACTATACTTTTTTTTTTAAGAGATGAAAGTTACTTTTTAAATGGCTTAAATGATAAGTGAGAGTAGTATGAGAGACATGGTATCATTTAGAAGCTTGAAAATAACTCTTTTTATCATGAATTCGCTCTGGCTTGAGTGAAAGATAAAAATTTGCTCTTATTTATTTCATTGCTTGTTTATTGATATTTGGATACTAATGTGATGACGAGTAAAAGAGATGATGTTGCAACTAAAGGAGAAATTAAGTGATATGCATTCATGTGAAAGTCATAATAAGTTTGAAGTGATTACAAGACAACTCTATAAAAACTAATGAAAACAATCATGCGCGGGATTGCCACCAATTTCATCTATCAATTTGTCTTTCATTCCTTTTATGTAATCATTTATCCTTTTCCTATCAAATCTAGACGAAGGGTAATTTATCTTCAAGAATTTGCATTGGTTGTAATAGATACTCAACGGAATTCACTCCGACTATCATCTATACTTTGAATCAACAAGGCTTCAAGCAAAGCATTTGCCCAGTTAGTTTATACCTCATTCAAATTAATACATAATCAAGAGCATATTGTTACATGCCCATCTTGATCTTTACAGAACATTTGATTGCGTAAACTGTTTTAATTTTATTGCAATATCTTACATTAGCATTTAATTTTAGGATTTAAGAATATTAAATCTTTGGAGCCTTTTCAGAGCATAATGATCCTACACACATAATAATCGAAGTCAGATGCAAAACAATCAATCTGGACTAAGTCTGCATAAGCTCTAAACCGAAGTGGTTGAATACCCGAATCATCTTGGTCTAGGCAAATTTAAATTGGTGAATCAAACATAAAATCAAACCTGCATAAACATAGTACAAGTTCTAATTATACATTTACATTGACCACAAAAAAGAATTGCAAGCCTTTTCAATTGACCATCAAAATCAAGCACTGTCAAATAATCAATGGATTGGTTGTTTCTTTACATGAAATTTCCCAAGAAAAAAAGAAACAAGAAAAAAGAATGTGATGATTAGCCCAAAATCAGAAGGCTCGAAACCAATTGAGTGAGGGTAAAAAAATATAGAGAAAAACCAACAATTGGGTCGAGGAACAAAAAAACTAATTCCAAGACGCATGTACAAAAATTTCAAACAGATACTGAACTGAGATCCTCAAATACTTGTCTGATGTTAGGCCTCTCATTTACAGGGAGAATACACCTCAGTGAAATGGCAAGCAATTCATCCATTGCTTTGGAGGGCTCTTCCCCACTTGCAATGTCTCTGTCAATACAATCCATTCCTCGTCCTTCTTGATCACACAATCGAACCCAATCTGTAAGATCTACAGCACCTGATTGACCCGATATTATGTCACCAGCACTTCGTCTCGTCAATAATTCCATCAAGATTACTCCAAATGCATACACATCAGCCTTAAATGATGGGAATGGTTTTGCTGCAGTAGAAAGTTCTGGAGCACGGTATCCAAGTGCTCCCAAATTTAACATTTGCTCTGCAATACCTGCTGGAGTCATCAGACGGTGAAGCCCGTAATCAGTAAGCCGAGCACTGTAATCAGGCCCTGTCAGGAGAATATTTGTTGGCTTTAGGTTCCCATGGGACATGCTTCTATCATGAAGGTATAATAGACATCGAGCAACATCCACTGCAACTTTGAGTCTTTGACTGAATGACAATGGAGAGTACCTCCGAGGAGTAGTCTCTGCGTAACATAATATTGATGAAATATTCGTAAATTAAGAGCATAGCTGAAAGAAAACGTATAGGTCACCCAGATAACACCAGATAAATAGCCAGCCATATTTACAGAGAATAACCCCTTCTAATCAGGGTTTGACAATGAAATGCAAGGAGAGCACTGCCTATCTTCTGATAGGATCATTATGACCAGCAGATGATATCCTTTCCAGCTTAATATAAATGACTTCTAGCCTACACTTGACATACATATACAAGTTATGCCCCAAGTTTTCAGTTTATGGACAGTAAATATAGGTTAGCTGTCATTGACTTGTTTGGAATTGATCACGAAGAATGTTTGACTTAGTGACAGACTAGCTTGATCTCCAAGACTTACTATATAGACTCCAATATGTGGATGCAATGACTTTAGCATTTATTCCTAAGATGTTTTGTTCATCTTTGTTAGATGTGATATCTAGAATAGCTGTACTCCTAAGTACACTACAAAGGAAAAATACAAGGAAAAATAATTTGGATCTCAGTCCCTACCAAGATATGAGTATCAACTTTGTCCTGTTGTAAAAGACATAGGCATAGTAAGCAGTATCCTAGATTTCTAACATTATACTAAAGGGAAAATTAGTGACGATAAGTTTCATTTTCCTTGCAAAAGACTAAAAAGTTCTAATAACATTACATTGGACCCATACATTCAATTTTATTAAGAATAAAAGGGCCCAAAGATCAGGTGCCTTCTTGTTTCTTTATTTGTCCTCTATTATACGTCATTTTTGTATTTTGGTAGAAAAGACTTCTCTTTCAAAAGTTCCTTATGATTTTGTCCAACTTCTTAAAAAGAAATCTAATTATGTTCTTTAAGTTTCTTGGGTATGTATTTGATTATGTTTATAAAAATACTTTTATGATGAGTAGTGAACTTAAACTTCTCTGTATATTTGCAATTCTAACATGTTTTACAAGTTGTGAATTGCAATGAGTATTATAGAGTTTTAGAACAATGCTTGCAAAAGATAAGGTCTTGCATATTTGTCTTAATGTTTCATATTAAACTTGAAATTTAATAAATATTTCAAACTGTCTTGTAGTGTCAATTAAAACTAATTAGGCAGTGGCTCAAAAGAAATAGTATGGGTAGGACAAAACTGGTAGAAGATATTTTATTTTGGGTTTTTTTGAACCCTTTTAGAAATATATACTATATACTAAAAAAACATTCTCCCCCCAAAACTTTCATAGAACTCATTGACCTATTACGAAAGTAAAATAGGACTAAATCCTATAACTCCATTTGGACATAGATACTTAATTTACCACAGCGGTTTTATGAATATGTTTTTAGGTAATGAACAATTAAAAAATGCATGTAATTCTGTAACACATAAATTTTGATTTGAGAGGTGATGTTTGACATCAGACAAGGAGCAATGGTGACTGAGTATCATTGTTAATAAATATAAAGTGACCAAAGTCGGTCTCTTGGATAAGCAACTTTACAATGAAAAGAAACAACATGATGTGAATAACATGAAGCTCAAGAGAAGCACGTTCAAGGGTTAAGCAGATCTTTAACTTTGATGTGCGACCTAAATGGGGACCCTATAGTCTTTGTCCAATTCATGTTATCTTATCAAATGTTTTCTCTAAAATAAGTTAACAACTTAGTTTTAATTCAATTTTCTTTGATTTTAAGATTTTCTGAACATGACATGACATGGATAAATCATCCATGGATCTGACTGTACTATAGCATTTTATTTGTGGTTTGTAGTAGTTTTAAGATTCGTAGTCAAATACCTATTAAAAAAATAAAAAAGTAGAAGTCAAATATCCAAACCCTCCTTTTTCCCAAGTTTAACTAAAGTTAGGAGTACCAAATCTCCATACATCAATGTAACTCTTTCATTTAAAATATAATCAGAATATCAGTTTATACAAATTTCTAGCAGTTATGAAGCTACCTCCAAGGACTTCGTGATGCAACTTTAACCCTCCATCTTAAGGGAGCTAGACTCATCAACAACTTTAAACCTGCAATCTAATCTTTTTGAAGTATTCATTCATACTAATAACCTACTTCCCATCCATCATTAACCGTAGAAGCCTGAAAATATCAAACCAAACCCTGTTACTCTAGTTGGGTTCTTTTCATACAACTTATTTATAGAATGAAGAGGCAAAGTGTATCCTGAGTCATGACCTCTTGGGATGTCAGTGGTATTACAGAAACTACAGGCTAGTATCTGAGTAATGCTATCACTTATTCCCAGAAGAATTTGACTGAAGATGTTTACTGAAATAAACCAGCATAAAAATATTAAATAGTGCAGAAGCTTGATTGCCAATATAGCTTGGGCCATTAAAAATTGAAGTTCAAAACAATCTGGGACATGGTTTTGAGTGCTATTACGTTCTTCCTTCATTAACATTGATACTTAAGCACTAAAGCATAATAAGTACCTGGATGGTTGCTTCACAATTCAGAAACCTCAAGAAAGGCCATAATATTGTATACTTCTGATAGTTACACATTGGGTTTAATTTTATGCTCTTTTGATACATCACATGGCCATCCACAGGATTACATGCTTAATCATACTAGTATACTATTAAGGCTATGACAGTCTAAGGTTAAGAATTTGGTCTTGTATAATCACACAGAGGAGCTACACATGAATAAACTATATTACTAGTAGGGTATTCATTCTAAGGACAGTAAGGCTCGGCACAATACCAATCAAATACGACTAACAGTATGGATTATGTTTCAACTGACTTGATGTTATTGATAAGCAACTTGAAGACCATTTCTGTGTTGGCTGAATCGATTAAGACACTGAATTCATACAAATAATCAGCATGCTTTGTTTCTATTGAATATTGTTAATAAGGTTGGCCAAAATACTATTCTTAAAAGGATTCTACTCGAATATTATGAGATATAGCTTTGGTGCAACACACTGACATCAAACGACAAATTCTATACTACAATAACATAATAAGTCACATAACCTGAATATGCATCATTCTTAATATGAATTCATTATAGTTCACAACGACCTAAAACACATACTAAAAAGGTATCCACAGAGAAGTCAGCATGTTGCTAGACAATAATACATTTTTAACAGGTATAAACAGTACATGAAAACTATAGCAGCAACAAAATAAGACTAATTTTGAACATAGGCAGGAATTACAATTATTTATATATACACCAATAACAGAGCAAAGGGAAAAAGAAATGTCAAAGAGCTCTTACCATAAAGATGTAAAGCCAAGCTATCTCCTGGGATGAAATCTGCTAGAAGAAGCCTTTCTTGTTCTCTGGGGCCCCAATAGTATGCTCGTAACGGAACAATGTTCGGATGCCTTATTGAGCCAATCCTTTTGACTTCTTTAGCAAATTCCTTTTTATGTTTGACCAGTCCTACCCGCAACCACTTCACAGTCAACATATGGCCACTATCTAGAGTAGCTTTGTAAAGAGTTCCATGGCTGCTCCTGCCAAGAACTTCTGCAGGAGCTCTAGATAACTCCTCCCCAGTGAATGCCAGTGAAGCATCCAGGAAAGACAACTCTCCAGCTAACCGGTCTGGCGAGTACACATCCAACATCACAGGCTGTTCACATGCCTCAATAAAACGTGGTGAGGAAGACAAAGGGGAACCTGGGGAGGACTTCCTTCCAGATGTTGCAGGATAATTATCTAGCAAATTAGGATTTGTAGATGCTGAACTAGCTACGACCGCCTCAGGTAGTACATGCCCACTGATTTCAGTTCCAAACTCTGTCTGCCCAGATAAAGACCTTGAATTAGATGTTAACAAGTGATCATTTGAGAAACTTAATGAAGTTGGTGGGGGTTGAGCATTGCTATGGAACTTGAAAAGAGATGGCCGTGTGAACCTTCCCAACTTAACATCTCGCCCTGTGGTTTGGCCATTGAATCCAGTTCTTCCATGAAATTCTTTAAGCTGTGCTCGATGGTAAGCCAATAATACGAAAACAATCATCAAAGCAGCCCCCACTGAGGCAACAATAATTGCTACTTTAATACTACCTTTTGCATTGTGATGCTTCCCTTGATCATGCAAATGTTGAGAAATGGAGTTGGGCGTTGAAGCTTCATTCGGGACGATTAGCAAGGAATTTCCTGGTCGAAATGAAGAGATTGAGAAATTTCTCAAATTTTCTGGAACAGTGCCTGATAGATCATTATCAGAGACATTAAATACATGTAGGCTCATTGGAAGGTTATCAGGGATTCTTCTCTTAAATTTATTGCTAGACAAATCAAGGTACTCCAAATTACTAAGTTTACTCAATTCAGTTGGTAACTGCCCAGATAAACCATTGTTTGCAAGATTCAACAATTTGAGCCTGCCCAAGTTACCAATGTCTGAAGGCAAGGAACCTGTTAAGGAATTACTGGAGAGATCCAGAGACTCCATCGGCGGAAAAGGAGATAGAACCAGTAATTCACTTGCGCGTGAACCTTGACGAGGAATTGACCCACTAAAATGGTTTCCTGAAAGATTCAGGCTTGTCAAGGTCATTGAAGTAAGGAAACTACCAGGAATGGGACCACCAAGTTGATTTAAACTCAGGTCAACTGCAGACAATCTTGGAACAGTCCCCAAAGTAGATGGCAACTTACCTTCCAGGGAATTATTTTGAAGTTTAAGAGTAGTTAATCTCCCAAACAGAGAAGTCAAGTTTGGAAAACTTCCCGACAACATGTTTGAGCTCAGATCTAGAACTTCTAAGGATGCATTCCAATTTCGCATAACAGATATGTCACCAGATATCATATTTCTGCTCAAATCTATCATCATACATCTACTCAAGGAAGCAGGCAAGGTGCCAGATAAACCATTTGATGAAAGGTTCAAAACATTCAAAGTTGTAGAATTAACATCATGAACTGAACCTGTACATTCACAAATAGAGAAGATCAAAAACCTCCAATACAGCACTAAGTTAAAGCTAATGGGAAAGAACCACAAGACACACAATCATACAAGTTATAATAATATTTTACACAAAGGATTACAACAGTAAAGAAAAGGAGACACTATTTGACATGCAAGCATATAAGATAGTAAATAAATTAACCCATGCCTAGAGCTGAAAGACGACTGCTTGAAGATAAAAGACACATGAAGTTGACAATCTGTCATGCATCACCAAAACAATGAAAACCAGAAGCAACAATGTCAGTTTTTCTTATATGTAATTAGAAGGGTCATCCATTTGATATAAAACTACTGAGGTCGTCAGGGGATTCATTAGAATTCATTGATTTGAATTAGTAATTATTTTGGCCAAATCATCGTTCCACCACATCCTCTTATCCATAGAGAGAAATGAAGATGGGATCAGGATAACGGGGGATAAAGTTGCAAGATAAGCTCTATCTGTGCTGAACAACATGCAAGATATAGTGAAACCTTCAAAAATCTTGACGAGACAATTAAGGGTGAGATCACTGAGATGAAAGAGCTAAGTTTAGGGAAACCCTTGATCAACTAAATGGTCAGATGTTACCAGTCATTTGCATATTGCAGAATTGATTAGACAACAGCCATACCGCCAGCCTTCAAAATGCATGATATCACAAGAATACTTCACTCAAGATGATTGCAAGTGAGAGTGAAAGTGGGAAACATTGTCCTAAGAATACAGATCATTGGAAGTAAACTTTTTTCCAACATAATGGTGACTGAACTTGTAGAATGTTTAACTAGACAAACTAAACCAAGTAGTTGGACCAGACACGGTAACATACAAGTAAAATATGGAGTTGTAGTTTCATGTCAGGAAATAGAGGGGCACTCCAATATTAATATACAACTTGAAATGTCCACATAATTATCTCCTTATTCAATCTATTCATCACCTAAGCATTTACAACATCCGTTTTCTACTTCAAGCAAATAAGTGTACTGTGTACCTCACAAGTATTATAGGTATACAGAGATGCACCACATGGGAACCTTGAAACACCTTTCAAAGCTCAACCAACATGAAGATTTAGAGAACTTGCCCTTACGAGATCTATAAAGGATATAAACTCACTGGAAGAAAGTGCAATATTCTTAAATTTTTTTTCGTAAGTTCTAAAACTCAAAGCTTCTATATTATCATATTGGTGAAATTGAAATTAATGAATTACCTTCACATCATTCATCATAAATATTTAGACCAATAGGAATGCATGTAAAATTTGATTTTGCATTTGAAAAGTCAATCAATTTTCACAAGAGACAAATTAGGGATAAATATTATCCCTAACAAAGTAAAATTCATCCCTCAGCTGACAATTATATGTCAGCTTTTAGAACTATGAAACCATCATAAGGACCATGGAGAGATATTGCGTGAATAGAATTTTCTAAAACCACAAAAATAGAAAAAAATAATTATCATAAATCATAAGCATGATTTTTTTTAACAGAAATAATTATCATAAGCATGATGTTACTTTTTACAAAAGAAATCAAAATCAAGCAAATTATGGATCGCTATCATTCTTGATACCAAGAGTTTTAATAATCATGGCTTATGAAGTGTATTCACAATCAATTCTTGTAACAGACTGATTATCACCTTTGAAAATTTGGAACTCCCTAAAATTAGTACCCGTTGACCAAAATCCCCTACCCAGAAATAAAAGGTACTAAGACTTGATTAAATAAATATAGCCACATAATTTCCCTGGAAAATAGCAAACAACTTTGCATGAAAAAGTCAAACTGTTTACCTGTAAATCCATTGCCACTGAGATCCAATTCCTCCAACGGCATTGAACTCTCTAACAACTCCTCCGGTATTGACCCATATAACTGGTTATTCCCCAACCTCATAACCCGCAAAGATGGCAACAACCCAAATGAAGGAAGCTCTCCAGTAATCTGATTATCACCCAAATCAATGACTTGCAAGTTATGGAACAACTTGATCGAATCACTTGAAAAGAACCCACCATTCAACTTATTATGACTCAAATTCACATAACGCACAGTATTGGCCAAGCTAGAAATATTGTCTGAACCAATAGAAAGCCCCCCAGAAAAATTATTGAAGCTCAAATCAAGGTACTCCACATTTCGCAGTTCTGACAAAATATCACCAATGTCCCCCCGGAGCTCATTCTTGTGCAAATCCAAGACTCTCAGCTGCTGAAGATTTCGGATCCCGTCCGGGAATCCGCCCGTGAAATTATTCCCGGAAAAATTCAGATAATTCAGCCCCCAGAGCTCATTTATCCGAGCCGGAATCGGCCCATAAAATTGATTCCCGGATAGATCCAAATGCTGCAGAGAAGTGACCGTCCCCAATGCCGGCGCCAGGCGCCCGGTGAAGGAATTTCTGGCTAGGCTCAGATTTGCGAGCATTTTGAGCCCAATCAATGTGTTGAACTTCAAGTCCCCAGAGAGGCCGAGGCGATCGAGGACTATGGAGGTGACGGAACCAGAATCGTCGCAGGCAATGCCGGTCCAGGAGTACGGGCAAGCGTCGGGGTCTGAGAGCGAGGACTGATTCCATGAGTCAATGACTTTCCCGAGCGGATCATCTCGGATTCCTTTCTTGAATTCCAGCAGAGATCGGATTTCGGAGGAAGAGGAGGAGACGAGGAGAAGTAGAGAGAGAAAGTAGAGCGAGAAAGTGGGGAGAGTGAAATGAAGAGTCATTTGGGTTTCAATGCGCAAACCCTAATGATTCATTGATGGTAAGAAGGAGTTCTCGAAACCCTAGAATCTCCAGAGATTGGAGAGAAAGGGTTAGAGAGAGAAGGACAGTCAGGTGGAGAAGCTAGGGTTTTTTCTTTTTTCTCTTTTTTTTTTCTCTTTAAGAACTGAAATTAATTGAGAGAGAGGGGAATATGCTG
>JAYMTT010001165.1:0-10266 GCA_036898025.1 Hypseocharis bilobata
GAATACATGATAAAGTGAACTTTACTGTTGACTATCATTTTCCTGACCAACTTTACTGAAAAAGAACAAGGCCTAAGCGATAGAGCATCGAATCAATTGTTTGGTTTTGGTCCTCAACTATAAGTTTAAGGTTTATTTATTTATTTATTTATTTTTATCAAAAACTCAATACGATATTAGATTTGTTGATGTAACAATCACATGTTCGAATTTTAAGCGTCATCTGCTTTTCGTAAGTAAAATCAAGACAAGATAAAGAGAATGCAAATTCTTGGGTCACGTGTAAAGTCAGAGCACTACCATTAAAGAGAAATGAGAGAGCTACCCCTTATTCTGTAGGTCAACCGTCTAGTAATAAGAATAAAATACCGTGTAAAATTTCAATTGATGTCTAGTTTGGGCAAATAGTCCATACATGTATTTCTATGTATAATTTGGGCAAAATTTCATTGCTCCTTGGGGTCTTGCTGACTGTCATTTTTCAGCACTGACCAAAATCCTTGCATGGAGGAAATAACACTCCTCAATGAGAAAAAAATCCATTTGAAGAATTTTTTTTGTTAAAAAATCCATTTTTCAATAATACCACATTTGACTATTTAGATTTTTTGCACTTATACTTGTATTTCTTTCTATAAATTCCCACTAAACAATCATAAAAATAATCATCCTATTAACCAAACTTAGAAGATAAAAAAGTGAGATCTTATTTTTATACTTTTCGATTAATTTGCAATGAAAAGAAGAGCAAGAGTGTCGATGAGTTTGGTGTTGGTTATGATGGTTTTGGCATTCATGACAATGGGTCCAAATGCTGCAATGGCTGAATGTGATGAAGCTCAGTGCCTCATGAAATGCGTGCAACAGTATGGGGCGAAACTCGACCGAAGTGAGTGTAAGACCATTGCTCCCGGAATTACCAAATGTATATGCCATCTGTTGGCATCGTCAGTGTCTCGAAAGATGCTTAAAGTTTAAGCTCTAAACTCATCCTCAAAACTCATGATTTTTGTTGTCAAATAAAAGAGCATTGTCTTTCTCTATTTTAATTTCAGTATTCAGTAAATAAAATCATCACATTGTTGGATATGTTCCTCTTCTGATTTCGTTTCCTTATTTTAACTCTGTCTTTTAATTGTTTCGGTGTATGTTCGATAGCAATTCAAATTATTAGAGTACTTATAGTTTATTTCGCACCAGAAAAGAACATGAGTTCACCAACTAACATAAAGGACCTAACCAAGTTTACAAAAACCCAAGGGGTTCTGGCGTAAGTGGTCCAGCGCTTACGCTGCTTAAGGGAGGGCCTGGTTTCGAGCCTCCTGGTACGCAACAAAAATAATTATTTCGTCTCAAGAGTCAAAACTACTTCTTGTCTAAAAAATATTTAATTAATGTCTAAATGTTATAAAATTAAAAGAATATTGAACAAGAACAAAA
Organism: Hypseocharis bilobata; assembly: GCA_036898025.1. Lineage (NCBI taxonomy): Eukaryota > Viridiplantae > Streptophyta > Magnoliopsida > Geraniales > Geraniaceae > Hypseocharis > Hypseocharis bilobata. The sequence goes on from JAYMTT010001165.1 coordinate 1,441, forward strand.
AAGAAAAAAGAAGATTAGAGACTAAAAATAAGAGATATCTTATTTCACATATACTTCTCAAACATGTAAATACCATCCTCGGAGATTATTGAAGATGTATGGACATCCAAATAACTTAATTTACGACATTAATCTAATAGGCCATGCGCTTTTATTATTATTTATTTTTTGAATACGAGATCGAGTTCATACACACATGGGATTGTCAGAGCAATTTGATTTTCACAGCAATTTCGAGGACCAAAGCATATATTATAAAATGTATTTGTAAATCCAATCCTCTCCTTCCGCCATTGATGGACTAAAGCATATGATTCAAAATCTTTAATTTGAGTGGACTTGTATGTTTTTTTTTTCTGCATAATATAATCAGTAGATTAGAATGCAGCAGTGTAATAGGGACATCGGGGTTGACAATCCCTGCCCTCTCTTTGTTCCTAGAAATAATTGAACGTTTAGATTAAAATAAAATAAAAAAATTCCAATTGAAGGTTAGTTGTAATTTTGTTTAATCTTTTCTTGATCATGGATCGTTACACATGGTTTCATAATTATAAATTATATTCCTCCGGCTTCGGAGACAGAAAAGACTTTCAAGGTTGCTACTTAGACTACTAAAATTTTTTTATTCAGTCACGGCTCAAAAATTTTCTGTCACGGTCACAACACATTCTGTCACGATTGTGTTTGCTTTTTTTTTAAATTTTTTTTTATGAATAACATTAGTTTTTTAATAAATTAATATTTATCAAAATTTTAACAACTCGGGCTATGCGCGGGTTGTAGACTTGTTTCTCATAATCCGCAAGAAAAATATCAAGTAGACCCCACACTCCATATCAACGGTCGACGCTGGTCCGTCCATACGAAGTCCTACTATCGTCAACGCACCAGATCATCCGCATCGAGGCCGTTTCTCACACGCTAAAAAAGGCTCCCATTATATAACCCACACACCCCTATTCTCTGCACCTTTTCCACCCTCTTCTGTATATAACGCCCACCCGTCCCATAGAATAACCGTTCTTTTTTCACGAACAATTCAATAGACTCATAGAACCAATCTTGAAAGATCACAAATTCACAAAAAACTCATAATCATAATCCAAAATCTCTTTAATTTCTCAAATCTTGATCAATAAGGTATTCAGATTCTCATACATTTATTCCAAAATTCGTGCATGAACTGTTAATTTTGCGCCAAAAAAAAATCCAAAAATAAACCCTAGTTTTCGATTTTCTCGGGAATCTTTTGCGTTTGTGTCTCGATTTTCTCTGAAACTTTCTCGGGAATCTATTGTTGTTGTTGTGTTTGAAGGAGGAAGAATGTCGATGGATCTGCTTTTGAAGCCGAAGTGTAGCGGCTGTGGATCGACTGCAGACCTCTACGGAAGCAATTGCAAGCACATGACCTTGTGCTTGACCTGCGGCAAAACCATGGCCGAGAACCATGGCAAATGCTACGACTGCGGCGCCACCGTCACGCGGCTCATTCGAGTTACTTTTCTCTCTCCCTCTCTATGTATATGTTAATTTGAATTTCTTGTTCGAATTCATGCCAAATCTTTGTTTATCAACAACATTTCGAAATCTTAGCGAAAATTTATTCGTATTAGCGCCTGATTCTCAGTTCAATTGCATGATAGAAGTTTTTGCCAATGCGATTTCTGAGTTTTTTTTTTACCTAATGGAATGTTTGTTCACTGGAACTAATCCAAGATTATTCGTTTTTGTTGGTGGCTAGCTTTCATTGAACTGTACTTTTGCAGTTGGTCCAGAATGATTTTTCAGTGAACCTAATGTGCTTTGTAACTCATGTTAAAGGCTTAAAGCTGAAGTTCATTTGATTTTTGGTTGTTTTCATTTTAGGAATACAATGTTCGAGCGAGTTCTAGCAATGACAAGAACTTCTTCATTGGTAGATTTGTGACTGGGTTACCAAACTTTTTGACTAAGAAGAAAGCTGAAAATAAATGGTCCCTCAACAAAGAGGGGTTACAAGGACGACAAGTAACTGATTCCTTGCGGGTACCAATATATTAATTTATTTTCTCATCACATTTTGCTGTACTTCTTGCATGTTAAGTTGAAAGTGTCCAAATGTATAATTCTTATGTTGGAGGGATATTTGAAACCATTTACTAAAGGGATGTATATTTATCCGAGTTTCAAAGAAACTTGTGAGCATGTTTTTCCTCCATTGTATATTATCGTCTTGCATTGATGTTTTCAGGATTGTAACTGATCCTATTATAGCCCTGTCTGATTTATTTTAGACATGCAAAGTGTTGAAAATTGGAACTTTTTAAGGAAATGGAACTCTCCAATACGTCATTCACAAGAAGAGTGAAGTGTTATAGTTTGATCTTCTTCTCAAAAAAGTTTTAGGAGTTCAGTGGTGGTTATGAACTTGGTGTTGGACATTGTGAAGGGCATTTAGGGTGTTAGCTATACTTTCTTTTTCTTTATTTTTTATGTCTCTCATTGATGGTTTATCTTATTTCTTTTGGTTCCTCAGCCCTGATGTTATCAATATGTAATTGTATTACATAGGAGAAGTACAAGAATAAACCCTGGCTGTTGGAGGATGAAACGGGGCAGTTTCAGTATCATGGTGTTCGGGAAGGTGCGCAGTCAGCCACTTATTACCTACTAATGATGCAGGGGAAAGAGTTTGTTGCTATTCCCGCTGGTTCTTGGTACGCATGACTTATGCTAGAGTGCTTGTACATTTGCTGATGATGGTCGGTTTAAGGAAAATGTTATCTTCCTCATTTAATTTCTATTGTCCTTGGTTGAGTAATAAGTGTTTTGCTTGCAAGTGATTATACATCTCTACAGTTATGCTATTTCCTATTGAAATGATTGTATCTATAGCAGAATTAATTTCGCTATTGCTTGTATGTGAGTAGATTGATATTATAACCCTTCATTTTGGGATCTCTCTCTCTCTCTCTCTTCAATACTTGATACTTAAATGTGAATCAGAAGAGAAGATAAATGGATGTTTAAAATGTCTGCTTTCCAGGTACAACTTTAACAAGGTTGCACAATATAAGCAACTTACCTTGGAGGAAGCAGAAGAGAAGATGAAGAATAGGAGGAAGACTGCAGAGGGATATGAAAGATGGATGATGAAAGCTGCAAATAATGGAGCTGCTGCATTTAGTGATGCATTTGCTGAAGTGGAGAGGCCTGATGAAAAGGATACTAGCGCAGGTGGGGGGAGGGGACGTAAAAAAGCTGGTGGTGATGAGGATGAAGGTAATGTTTCAGATAAGGGGGAGGAAGATGAAGACGAAGAGACAGCGAGAAGGAACAGACTTGGACTTAAAAAAAGGGGTGGCGATGATGATGAAGAAGGTCCGAGAGGAGGGGATCATGATATGGATGATGATGATATTGAGAAGGGTGAGCATTTCTGTACTTCGTTTTATAATTAAGATGCCAAGAAGGATTATTTTCTTTATAAATTGTCAATTTCAAATAACGATACTAAATTCCCTTTAATTTTTTGCCATATTATTGAGGAAACCTAAGTTTACCCTCCTGAGTAAAAATGGTTCTCCTCTTGTGAGATTTATCAGGACATCTCTATCCTGCATTTGGCTATGATTTTTAATCTCCATAACATTCCTCTTTCTGGAAGTGTGTCTTTATTGTCTATTATACCAAGTTACAATAGTACCTTTTTTCACAGAAATTTGATAGTAGAGAATACATGGAAAAGTACACGAATAAGAACAAGGCAAAAAAGATATTTTATTGAAGTTACCTCAGGTTTATCCAGTGTTATTCTCTATATATCCTCGTTTCTTGGAACTGGTTAAGAGAGAACTGAATGGTGTAAGTAGATTATGGTGTCTTTAGATTGACATGAAATACATACCTTCAACTTACTTGACATGTCTTTTCATTTAAGCATTACTAAGGGTTTAGCTTTTTCGAGTAGAATTCGTCTTTCTGTTTTTTGCTTAGCAACTTAAATTTGTTTGTTTTAGGTGATGATTGGGAGCATGAAGAAATCTTTACCGATGATGATGAAGCTGTTGGTAATGATCCCGAGGAGCGTGAAGATTTGGCCCCTGAAGTTCCTGCTCCTCCAGAAATTAAGCAGGTCTCTCTAGATATATTTCCATTTATGCATACCAACTGGCCTTTTCCTTTTCATATTGCTTTATCATCATTTTAAGCCTATTGATGATTATTGATCTTGAAGTTTGTGATGATGTATTAATGCCCTATAACAGGTTAGATGACCTTGCCTTTTCCTTCTCATGCTCGTTTGTATGAATTTTGTTTTTCCATGAATTTGCATGTAATGTAAGAAGATAAACATCTGCATTTGAAATACTGACATTTTTTTCAAAAGAATGAAAACTATAACTAATTTATAGGGTCCATCCGATAAACCACCACAGGGACATTTTCATTTATAAGGAAATGCCCTGGGTTTACCTAAAGAAACCCACGTGAAACAGCAAGTTGATAACTTGGTTATTTTTCATTTTTTGTAATTTATGTGAACTAATATGTAAGGGCCCACAAGAGTCGAGTCTCCAAAATTTTCTATCCGCTTTCCCACATTCCTCTCTTCAATGAAATTTAAAAACTAATTCAAACTTTATCTTTATTTAATATGTATATGTAGCTAAAAAAGAAGTTGGAGAGAAGTATAAGCAAATGCTAGTTTACCATATCAGAAAAGAGGTTACATAGTTTTGGAGCAATATAATTGGCGACATATCATTTACGAATTCAGTCTGTTTTTAGTATGTTTGATAGTTCATATTGCTTCTGTAGGTCACTGGTGAGATATAAACTTTCATTATCTACAGTTGTATCAGAAAATTTTACTTTTGCTTCTTGAAGCACATTTAAATTTATGTTGAAGACTGTCCCTTCTATGAATGGAGTTATTGTAGTAGAAAAGAATGTGGTAGAATTTTTGGGCTTTTAACTTTTAATATATACTCTCAGTGGATAAATTTAAGTCTTATCTTGGTGTTGAATTGTAGAGACGACGATAGACTAACTCATTGGCTTGTTTTCTAGAAATAGAATTGTTAAAAAGTAGGATTCTCATTAATCTCAAGGTCTGTCTAAAATTAAATTGATATGCTGGCTTAAAGTCTTAAATACTCCACTACCCTATCCGTATGAGTTTCTCATATAGAGTTTGTGTAGGTTCAACAAAAGCTTGGAGAATCTTTAGTTCAACAGTAGGCTCTAGCGAAATCAGAAACTTTGTTTTTCTCCAATTGTAAGAAACATTGGATTGCCCTGCTTTTGAGTCTGAGATAGTAACTAAACACCATGAGCTCTATCAATTGAAATAGATATTGGAGGATTAAATATTTACCCTTTGGATATGCTTGTTGCTAAATGTATTTCACATTTCGTGCATGCGAATTTGGTTGCAGCTCGTTAGACTTGTGCATGGTGGTGTTTGTGTTGATGAAACTATTTCTATACATATTTCCAGGATGAGGATGAGGATGAGAATGAAGAAGCTGATGAAGAAGGGGGAGGACTAAGCAAGTCTGGAAAAGAGTTGAAGAGGCTGCTGCTTGGTCGTGCCGGGCTGAATGATGATGCAGAGGATGACTCGGTCAAAAAAGATCCAGAGGATGATGATGACGATGACGACGATGTATGTTTCTATAATGCTTTAATCATAGTAACTTACTGTAGGGATAAATAAAGACATGATGAACACTACATTTGGATAGACATCATGTGAACTGTACCAATGGTTCCTTGGTGTTCTAACCGGCGTTCTGGAAAAAAAATGATTAGGCATTCACTTTGTTGTTGAGAAGTGGACATTCTTAATGCCTACATTTTTCAGAATATAGTTAACTTGTTATTTATTGCTAATGCACTCATATTCATTAGCGGGGTTCTGTGTCTATCCAGATGGATGATGACATTGATCTCGTTCCAAAGCAGAAAGTTGTACCTAAAGGAGAAGATTGAACAAAAGGGACCCCCTGCCGATAACAGTCCATTAAAACCAATGCCTTCTGGATCTACCAAGGGAACCACATCAACCTCCAAGTCAGCAAAAGGAAAGAGAAAATTAGATGGTGATGATGCAAAACCTTCTAAAGGTGTAAATCTTAAGAAGGTGAAGACTGAAAGTGTAGGTCATTGCATTGGTTATCCTGATAGATATTATTTTACATTTGAAATATATATATATATATATATATGTTAATGTATAGTAGGGCTTGACAAAGATGGTATGCTTCTTAGTAATATTATTCTCATTTGAAATCTTATTTTTTGGGAATCAGGAAACAAAATCTTCTGTGAAAGAGGAAAATGGGTCTAGTTCAAAAAGTAGTGCTCCCCCCAAAAGTACACCACCATCATCATCAAAAACAGGTTCAACGTCATCTTCAACTGCTACTGGAGCTGTTACAGAGGAAGAAATCAGGGCAGTTTTATTACAAAACGGACCGGTGACCACCCAGGATCTTGTTGCTAAGTTTAAATCGAGACTGAAAACTCAAGAGGTTTGCTTTATCATGTTTTCCTAGTTTCCATTTATGCTTATTTTAATTTTTGCCTGCATAGTTTCTCAATACCTTTTTTTCTTTTTGTCACCCATCCAGCAGATTCAGGCCTTACTTTCAATGAAATCTGTTGGACTTTCTAGTCCAGATTGATTCACCTCCGACAAAAATGATAGATGCGTACAGTGCACAAATTAGCAAAAATTGTATAGCATAGTTTGACCAGTATATGGATTTGCCTCCAGTTTTGCAATGTTCCCCCTGGAAAATTGGGGTTAACCATTCCTGACCTTTATCAACTTTCCCCAATTAGTGTTGATTTTAGGTACATGTGCTGCAAGAGTTATTGCATGTTTGAATGTGGTAAATATGGTAGTTAGAAACTACATGCGGCAGTAATTTTCCCTAATTTTTTAGTAGGTTCTGTGGGTTTTCATTGGTTCAAATATAGCAGTGAGGTATTTGCATTTTCTAGAAACATCTATATTTTTCTATCTGTTGAATAGAAATTGAGTTTCATAGTTCAGCTAGCTTTCTCATGCTGCCCTTGTAAATGAAAATAACTTTGAAGTATGGCATTGTGTGTATCCATTTCTGTATGTATGAGATACGTGTTCATGGCATTCTTGCTAGATGTCTACACAATAAGTACTTAATTTGAAGTCTTAATTTGAAGATCCAGCATATGGTCTTTCAATATTTTGCTTAGAGCAGATCATCGAGGAAACTGATTTGACTGCTGTTTTTTTATCCCATATTATTTCATAAAGAAATTCATTCTCCGAATTTGAATTAGTGTGGTTCTGTTGGTATGCTCACTGGTTATCTAATGTAGTAATGTTATATAAAACATAACCGAGTACTATTTCATATTTTTTGGGTATCTGCATTAAGAGCATATTTGATGCTGCTTTTTCTGAGCAGTCCAGTTTAGGGTGCACCAACTGATAAGAGTCTTGTAATGTTAGGGTGCACCTTGAGTCAGAGGTTTTTTAGCTTTTATGATTGTCCATTTGATTCACTCGAGCATAACAAAACTACACATGATTTCTCATTCTTCTTATTTCCTTCCGCAACAAAACATTCCAAATTACACAGCAAACACAACCTGAAGATAATGTTAAACAATATGTAAAAGTGCCTGCCTCTACATGCCCACATAGCAGAGCAAAAGGCCAATGAAAAACAGAACGGAACTTGCACTGATGTGTGTGGAAGCAGATGGAGTTGTGGGTGCATCAGCCATGACCATTGCAGAGGCCTCCGATGTTGAGATTCTCGGGGTGTCGTCGGGTTTCTGTGGTGGCTCCACATCGACGTGCAGTTTCAGGCCATTCTTGCAGCTCTCAGGCTTGAGGCTGGCGAAGTATCGAGTCCCTTCCTCCTCGAGCGTGATGCTCTGTATCCCGTCGGTGTACATTCTGATGGGGTTACTCACATCACACGACTCGTATTCTTCTTTGCTCTTGAGCTCAGCAACGCTCTCTTGCGCTGCAGAATAGGTAAACCCTGCCCAGATAATACCCACACAAAAAGAGGAGAGTCAAAATATTTTTTTAACAATAACTAGTGGTGTTTGGTTGCCAGGAAAACTAGTGAGACCACCAGACCACCTATCATAAGCTCATATTTCCAATTTCTTTTCTATGCAACCATAATTGATTTCGTTTCCTCAGTTAATCACAGTTGAATTGATGTTTGTTTGGTAATCCCTAAAGAATCACCGGCTGGTTTATCATAATATCTATACAAATACTACAGTAATTGATTTTGAAGTTTTGGAATCTAATCCCTCCAAAAAATTTAATGGGACCCAGAACGAAGAACAAAAAAAAAAAAAAAAGCTTTGAAAGCAAAAACAGAACCCTTATATTTTCTGGGCACCCAAAGAAACAGAATGTTCAGAAGCACTTACAGATTTTGTCTCCGACCCTGAAGATCCTGGCGGAGGACCAGGAAGCGATATCGGTAGAGGGGTCCCAGCCACGGTCTCCTCCGATGACATGGTGCATCTGGGCATCAACCCATTTCCCGCCAAGTCCGATCACAAGCACAACAAGAAGCGGCAAAGCCATCACCATCTTCAAACCCATTGGCACAGTGTCTGTCACAAGATAGAGATGTGAAGAAGAAGAAGAAGAAGAAAAAGCAAAAAAAAAAAAGTAATTGTAGGTTTTGGGGTTTGGCGCACTCACTCACTCACTCACTCTATCTAATATCTATTTCTGGCTACTCTCATCTCATCTCATCTCATCACAAGTAGTCTCAACTACAAGCAAAGGTGCGTAGTAGTAGTAATGTAATG
>JAYMTT010001166.1:0-10262 GCA_036898025.1 Hypseocharis bilobata
AATATCATTATATAAAAACCAATAATCAAAGGAAATTAAGCAAATTAAGCATATTGTACAATTCGAATTCTGGTGTATTTATATGATACTATCAACCAAGATTAATTGGCTCGAAGATATCTATAATTATATAGATAATTAGCTAAAAATTACATTAATCAATTAACCTTTATCGAGTTATACATTTAATTAATTTAAGATCAAGATTCATGAAAAATTCAAATTAAACATGCAATTATATACTACTGCATGCCTCCACTCCACTTACTCTGATCGATCAACATCAACTAGCTAGAAGGCACTAGCTGGCTACAAATTAATATTAATGTAGTTGTTGTACAAAGCAAAAACAAGCATGTCCCTCAAAATTAAAATTGGTTTGGTTTTATGTGCATAAACAATCAAATATCTGACAAATAACGTTAAGATACAAATCTATCAGTATCAAAAATATTCAAATAATTCATGTGTAATTGCTCCTCGCCTAATATTGATAAGAGACAAAGAAAGAAAAAGAAATATACGACAAAGACCAACCAACCCAAAACCAAAAATAAATAAAACATCAAAACAAATGATAACATAGAAAATTAGGAAAACCAACACTTAGCTGCTGAGTGGATTGAGTAATGCATAAATATATAAATTAACAAATATATTATTGCCATTGCCACTAATAATTAATTAAAAGATTTTAAGATGTACGTGTTCAATACCACTTCCCAATAATTGAACCATTATTACCACCTACCTAGCTAGCTAGCTCCCTAAGCTAAGCTCAAAAGTCATTCCATTTTCCTTTTCTTTTTTTTTTAAATATTTTTTAATCAATCATAATACAAAACAAATAATTGAATAATATTATTATTTCTTATTTTACTTGTATATCCAAAATGGCTACAAGAATGATATATCGATAATTATGCAGGCATCACGTCTAGAAGGTCACTTTATTTGTTTCGAAGCAATTTTCTTTAACGTGATTCCATTGCGATTTTATCGTAAAAAGTTGAATGTATTCCAATTATTTGTTGATTTAACTTTCTAATCAGTTGTGTTCAAAGACCCAAATCGAAGAGGACAACGAGTCTTGAAGTATTTTTTGTTAATGTTTTCCTTCTGTCCCTTTCAAATTACAAAAATATCTAGTAAATAGTATAAATAACAAAGAAATTACTATTACTTTCTACCAATGAAGGCTGGGTCAAACGACTAAAGTTAAGACATTGGACCTAAAAGTTTAAGATTCGAATTTCAAATATTAACTGTATTAGTGCATTCCTAAGAGAAATATAAATGAATAAATACATCACTATCTTGCCAATTGCCATATCGTATCATGGCCTCCACTCCAAAAAAATCATAATTAGGGCAAAAGCATATTAATGTTTACGTTATAAAATATTATATGAATATAAAAGGTTGAAATGTGAATGTCTTAGCTTTGTTCCGATTTCATTAGTTCGACTCTGACCAAGAATGTTTCGGCTTAGTTCAATTGTTGGGTTAAAGCCCTTCCAAAGAATTGTAGCCATTGATTTCTGTTATACGGTGGAGATTGAAAGCGTTCTACAAAATGAAATTCCTATAAAATCGTACATGACCTGAAACCGAAGTCCTAAACAAATGAATAATAACAACAAAAATCTTTAACAAGGTCACCGCATGACTGTCTCTTTCACGAAGGATCGACCACCTGAACTGCAACGATAAAAGATGTGTCATCCAATTTGACAATGACTGCAAAACAAAGAAAAAAACATTAGCTACATGAAATAAATCTACTGCAACTTACGTGTACTCAAGGTGAATGTTCATGAATCGAGGGTTTTCTCTGCTTTGTGATAGCGTTGCAGAGCCTTCTATAACCTGATCTTGCTCCACTTCTATGGGGTCATAAAAGTAGATTAATGTCTGCAAAATTGATTTGGTAAGTCAATGACCCAAAACAAAATTCATTTTACATAATATAACAAATGGATTGTCACTAAATGCAATAGAAAATTTCCAATCAAATGGCTAATTACTCGAGAAGTTGCAAGCAGAAATGAGCACACTAAATATTGTCATTCTAGCGTAACTATATTATTGTGGTTGACATTACTGACATCCCTTTCTTAAGTTTAAATTAATCCTTCTAACTCATTAAATTTAACTAAACACTTCTCATCATCAGATCTTAGTAGAGAAGGTAGATAACTAAAACAGAATGTCCTGTGACCCATTTTGTTCTGATGTTCGACGAGTCTACAGTCTATATAACATCACATCATAAATGGACCTGACAGGAGAAACATTTTATATCACTCTATGCTTGAAACCATATACTCAAACTGGCATCAAGCCTAAGATACTTGTCCTTGATATCCAGTGCTGATATTCTGAAACCTAGAGATGAGCAACAATCTTTAGAAAACATTACGAGAGATGAACCATGCAATAGACAACACTTATCCTTCTTTTTTTCATCAAATTACACGATTCCATGACAAAATGGTTTTATCTGTTTCTTATGCAAAGTATAAAATGGGGTAGTACAACCCTGGAGTAAAACATGCACGCATGTGCATGTCAATGAACTCAGGCATAGAGAAGACGGCCAAATTCAGATTAGAAATGGAGGCATGGGGTACCTGTTGCCAATGTGTAGGAGGGTCCTCAGGAGCAGTGGACAAGGTGAGTGCTTCACTGGGATTTGCCCGCTTCTTCCTCTGACTACCATCTGCTGAATGATTGTTTGATGGCTCAGCACCTGAAAATGATGCATGATTGCTGGGAGGAAATATTGCTGGCGCACTGAACTCAACATCAAACCAAAACGCAAATCCATGCAGAGGAGCTGGAAATCAAGGAAAGGTTGAAACAATAAAGATGGTAGTAACAGCATAAATAAAATGCTTAGGGATAAGATAGAGAGGAAAAAGAAGAAAAAACAATGCAAGTAGGAGGAATGACAGCAACAAATATTGTTAGTCTGCTATTCACACACTCGCACAGACAGGCTACCTCGCATCATAGACTGGAACCTGTATTTTGTGGTAACGGATTCTAGCTCACGGACTGTAATTGTGTAGCAGTCGACATGCTTTGCCTGCAACAAGTCAATGATCAATTGCGGACCAAACAAAAATGCATGCAACAGTGAGAAACATTTTCTGGGTGAAAAAAAAGCACCTCAATGAATATTTTCTCATTATTTTCACCACAACTGAACGCCAGATAATAAACTATTTTCCTTGGAAAACATTTTCTGCATAAATTATTTTCCATGGAAGATGTTTTTCTTGAAACAAAATGGCAATTTACTCAATCTTTATCTAAAATCTGTCTGACGTAGAGACAGACTTTATGCTTTTCTAGTCCCTGTCAGAATGGCTAATAGACTCAGTGGGTAGTTGGACTTGGCATTAACAGCTAGCAGGTATAAGTGGTCTTAATTTGGCTATATATTAGAAGTGTGTTTAGATCAAAAGTTTCAGCATTTAAAAGTTATTTGCTCTCTAATACTTGAGCAAATTGATTAATAGGTTAAGTCCAGGCTGTCTTTCTGCCGAATTGTTTGTGCTAATGATCCATAAATACTTCTTTGTTTAAAAGGTTTTCTTTTGCAGGTTCTTCATAGACCAAAACCAGCACATTTTGAGTTATATGTGGACAAATGGAACAAGTGTATCCTTTGTGGAAGTAGGAGAAGACTCACCACATGGGGCCATGTCAAAATATTCTCACCCGCTATTGTCTCCACACAAGGCTCTTCAAATGCGCACTGTTTTGCTAATGGCAACATGGCGGACACTGCAGCCAACATACAATTTACAACTTTAAAGTCATGTGCAACCATAAATTATATACTAACAAGAAAAAGAACAGCTAGAAGAGCAAGTATACCATCAACTATTCTAAGTCTGAGACCTGAAAACCAGCTAAAGCAAAAAGATTATAGATTTGGTAATATCTGTTTTCATATAGATTTATCCTCCTGGCTTTGATATCATATCTTGTATGGCTGAAAGGGGATCCATCTAAAACTCATTCACCTTTAATAGTAAGCCACCCACCTTAACATAGTGATGCAAAACACAAACTTCCTAGTCGATTATCCCCTAACCACACTGCAAAATCTAAGTCTACCTGACAAGACCAAAAAACTAAATATACAGACCACCAGCTTCACACTTGACTCAAAATATTATGAAACCAAAACTTCGAAGTTATGCCGTTATACTCCACTAACAACAGCAAATGGAGCATATCATAAGGAAGTGCAGAACATTTTTCGTATGAGAATTACCAAGCATCCAGAAACGTAAAATTCATGCATTAGAGCTGCATAGAATTTAAGAATATCATCTGTACTCACTATCAATTCCATAAACATTGCGCCAGAAATCAATGCTTTCACTGTATCTGTCGGGATGTGTAACAGGTGCCATGTACAACTGCAGTCAGTACAAATTGAAAATGAGCATTCTACAAATAATTTTACTTGCAAAAACTGCATGAACAAACAGGTGCCACCCAAGTAAAAAGGAAGCATGAGTGATCCCCAAAAAAATGTATCTCCTCAATGCTGTAGGAGGGGACAAATTTAACTAAAAGAGAAGTAAGAAAATATACCGTCGCATTGGATGGAAGAATAAGACCTCCAGGCTTTAGCCAGCGATCTCTGGCAGTAATGACGCTTCCCAGCATACTCTACATAAGAAGCGATGGACCATAACATCAAAGAGAACAAAAGAAATGGATCTATTTTAAAAGAGTCAATAATGAGCTAAATCTCATACCACAGACACAACTATGTAACATATTGTAATAACAATTCAATATTACAATCATACATGCAAAACTTTAATAATTACCTCATACAGAAGCATGTAACCCATCCACTCAGAAATTATAACATCAACTTCCTCATCAATTTCTACATCCTGCAGAAATGATCATAAAAGGGACTAATATTGATAAATATGGGCTCAATCAGTAAACTGAAGTAAACAATATACATATCAATTACTGCATTATTTTATACATTATGATTCACTTCCAAAAAGCTACACATCAGCAGACACCAGACAATCACCCAAATCTAAAGACACCATAAGTAAACCCTAAAATGGCTATGTCTGCCATAATGCCAGACATGAGACCAACTATGGTTCTCTGGCCCCTTCATGTTAACTCCTCGGGCCATCCACAATTTTTCCAGAAAAACCAAAGTTGTCTCCAAACTGCCACTGTGTTACAGTCACCCATTAACAACAAAAGTAAGCCATATTGTGCTACCTCAGTGGCTGGGACCAATACTCACAAATTTGAGCTAAAACCCAGCAGCAGTAATGCCCCATCCCCTAAGCAGGATAAGAAATCTCAATGGGCCATGAATACCAACATGGATTCATCTTGATCTTATCAATCACATAGGTTGAGATAAATTCCTTCGTCTTTCACAGTGTATAGAAATTGTGGATGGATGTCAGCTATTTGTAATATGTTACATGATGCAAAACAGCCAACATAATTTAAGACCACAACTCCAGCAGTGCTTTTCAGAGCATAAGCAAAATATAAGCTTTATTGGAGAAGCCTACCTCAACTCGTCCATGCAACACGATGACTGTGTCAGACAAATTATTTGCTTTGACAACTTCATTCGCCTGCTTACAGAGAAAGAAAGATTAATACAACCCAAAACTCAAGCTTTATTTATAAAACAGCACATAAATCATATCAAAACTAATACCTTCAGTGCTTCAAACACATTACTAGGAATTTCAAGTCAGATTTTATAGAATATCCAAATCTCCCATTGAAAATCTACTCCATTATCATTTTCCAAATAAAGTTTCCACTTTCATTTCTGAATGTCTTTCAAGACATTGGGAAATGAAAATAAAAACAGTTGTTTATTTGCAACCAAACACCTTTTCCTTGTTTTCATTTAGCTATATTGATTCTATACTTTGGAAAAACTGAACCCTGACTAACATAAATGGAAGTAATATAGAAATGTAACTAGCAAATTAAGATGCACTTTTCATGTTAAATGTCAGTTCATAAATCAAAGAACAAGTTATAATCTCAAATTACGACAAGTGTTTTGACCTAGTAATAAAAGTATCATTATCAAAGAAAATAAAATTATAATCCTATTTATGTTTGCAGGCAAGATGGTTTCGTTCTTCATCTGCGATGGGAAGGTATAAAGACTTTAAAGGATCAGTAAAGTTGGGTGAAAGTGCACGCTCCAAAAGTTATAAGGTTTCATCAATAATAAATTATCACAGTTTCAACTCAAGCTTTTGTTCTTAACGCTCAGTTATTTTATGATAAATACGGAACAATAGGAACTTTTGCATAATTTATATCATACATAAAAAGAAAAAGTAACAGTATAAGTCATGCATAGAAATAATATTGCTCTGTATAAGTCCCACATTATTGTTATGGTGAAATAGTATGACTACCAATTATGTGACAAACAACAAACAATCAACTATAACCGTAATGAGCGAAAATCTAATACAGGGACTAAATAATAGAGATAAAATACGGCATATAATGTTAAGTCAACGAACATCACTGCAACAAATTACCTGGACTGCAATATCACTGGCGTCCACTGCATATACCTGGTAACAGAAAACCCTTTTGACTGTGTTATATGCATCTATAAAAGACATTTTAATGCTGAAGTCACAGCAATGAAAATCTTAATTGCATTGAAAAACTGAAATATACTGCAGCTACTCTCTCTAGAAAACAAGAAACTTAACAAATGGCCATTCCAACCATTAAATGCAAAAGCAAAAGTGAGTATTAATTACAAAAAGAAAATGCACTTTTTAAAACCATTTACTGAAATCACGTTATTCTTTCAAGAAATCGGTTCTGGAAGAAGGGACAACCCAACACTGGTCCATTTACCAAGACATCTTTCTTCGTTTTGTTGGAGTTTCATTTAAGACACTGCTCTCCAACAGCAAGTACTAATCCCCAATACCAACAAAAGTGGCTCTCTTAAGGCAATCGTCAGAACTGGATAAACCTTGAAAATAATGTTTTATCAAGAGGGTGGTCAGAATCCATGTTAAGCTATTTGAAAAGAATCTTAAAATTATGGTGAATCAGTTTCTCATATCTCTTGCTCGTTGTCCTTTCTCCTACAAGGTGTGGCCCACCTACGTGGGAATAGTTGAAGTGTAATGTGTTATGCCTTATTCTCTTGAGCAGCTAGTTTCTAGGTGCAATTTGGGAGCTCTATCCACTAAGGTGTATACTCTATGGAGAACTTCATCCTGCACTGCTGTAGTCTATCTGGACAGAAAGAGAAGAATTTTTGGAGTATAGATGAGAACTGAGGAGATAAAGGAGATATCGATCCAGCTAGTTTCTATGTTTTTCACAATGTTAGCTAGTTGGTAATCACACACCTTATGCCCCCATTCTTGCTAAAGGTGAAAGACTTTGTTTGAAGCCCTCCTCTCCCTACGGTCGAATCACAGAAAGCATCCAACTACTGGCATAAAAGCATGATACCGTATCTTTAGCCTTCAATTCGCCTGTAGGTACCGAGCCAGCTCTATCCCCACTCAGTTGGATTTGACTGCCTTCATCCCTTCCCTTTTGTCTAGGCAGGCAAAGGAACTAATCTCTTCGCTCTATCCTCTCAATTCTTCATCCAATATAATAGGTCTATCCTTTTCTAAGGGATGGAAAAAAATTCTCTTTTTGAAAGAAGTTTTGTCCCCTGGAGAAGAAGGTGAGAAGCTAACTCGACCAGCGAGATAGGGTTACAGGCTTCTATGTGTATTCCACGGAGCTTTGGCATCTCTTTGTTCATAGTCATTACATCTAGCAAATGGAAACTCTAACTGCTAGCTCAAATACTTTGCTTTTCAAGATAGAAAGAAAGAGAGAGCTAAATGATTATTCATACATAAAAGAATCTCATCATTGCCTGAGCAGTTTTCCATGTATTCAGTTTTTTCTAGTTATTCATACGAATACATTCATTTGAATCTTTAGCTTCATACATAATATAGCATAATATAGCAGAACAATTAAAATTATGACATCCATTTTGACAAAATATTATACATATAAGATGCAAAAAGTGTGTGTGTGTTAATTCCAGGACTTCTTACCCGCTTTGCACCAGCCTGAGCACAGAATATAGAAAGTATTCCCGTCCCACAGCCAACATCTACTACAACCTGCAAGCATTATTACACATAAGGACACGAAGAAGCAAATTATATGATTGTTGGGTTCACAAAATTCTCCAAACTGGGCATAATATTCATTTTCATCACGTTTTGATTCTCAAAGGCAGTGTTTTCATTTACTAATACAATGTAGATAAACATGTATGTAAGGCATGATATATATGATGTCAGATGTTTTAACAAACATCCTTGATAGAATCCAACATTAATCTGCATGTACTCTTAGGCGAGTATGACAGTTGTTGCACATATACAAAAATTTTCCTAAACTAAGAAATTTAGAAATGAACTCACTACTGAAATTACAACAAACGTAATATTACTTTTCCAGCAATAGAACTCTGATGCTGCATAATCGCGGCTCTATAAGTTTCAGTTCGCACATGATCCTGTACAATAAAAGGAACAAACAGACTCTTACAAGTCAGTCAATGAATGTTACAACAATCAAAGGATATAACACAGAATAATCCAACTCCTAACCAAAGAATTTTTAACTTTATTTCTCAAAATACTATACTTCAAAAGGCCAACTCCAATACTCAGAAACACAACTTCTTGCAGGAAAAAAAAATGCTGAAAATGAAGCCCCACTCCACGATACTGTAACATGTGCTTACCTTATGATGCTCCCTACCCTCTCCCCATCTTGTTCCTCTCCTTGTCTCTCTTGAATTCTCACTTGTAGTTGTAAATAAATACTACTAAATACATAAACCATGGGCTATTGTCTCCGAGGACGCCCCAATAGTTCGGACAACGAACTTTTATAATTGAGTTTTTGAATTCGAATCCTATTGATTGGAGTATGAAAGGTTTAAAGAAAATGGGAGAGCGGTCTTTCTGACTTTCTCTCCCAATCGATCTACATTCAATCATTTCTCATGAGAGTCATTCCTTACTGTAGCTCAACGGCCTGTTGACTTTCATCTTGATCAAGAAAAAAATCATGGGCTAGCTACTAAGGGTATGTCACCGCAATGAACTCAATTATCATAACAATTTCTTTTGCATGAAAAATTGTACACACAATTCCAAACTAGATCTTATTTTCCCTATCATTGACACAACGGCAAAGCAATCATACTAACTGAACACTTATATAGAACATAAAACGAGACGTGACCTGAATAGAATGAGTCGTTACTTGAGTCATCATGTTAAGAAGTCCACATTATCTGATCATACACTTTGAAGGAGATGTCAAGCATTTGAACAAATTATACG
Source organism: Hypseocharis bilobata (assembly GCA_036898025.1). Classification (NCBI taxonomy): domain Eukaryota; kingdom Viridiplantae; phylum Streptophyta; class Magnoliopsida; order Geraniales; family Geraniaceae; genus Hypseocharis; species Hypseocharis bilobata. The sequence continues at coordinate 9,453 of JAYMTT010001166.1, forward strand.
GTCACATTGTTTTGCATTGTTCTAATTCAAAATAAGACTAATCTTAAATGTGCACGACGCAGAACATTGAACCAATCTGCCCACACAAAATTGAAAGAAAAAAAAAGAAGGAAAAAGAGGTACATTATATAGTTTCCATGGTGAAAAGGAATGAGCACTATTTAGTTTCACCGACCGAAAACATCCAAGATCATCATCAACAAAACACACACTAGCTAGCCTAGTTGAAGTTGAAGATATTAGCAGCAGCAGCAACAAAATTCACTTGTGGTTCTGGTTCTGGTTCTGATTTCTGGGCCATGATTGAACTTTGAAGAAGATCAAATTTACCAAATCCATGTCGTCTAAAACGCTCAAAATAGCACGACCGATTGATCATACCTCCCTTGTTATGTCACTGTTACTCTGATCTTACTTACCTGCTCATGTCATTAACGTATGGATTGGACCCACCTAACTGATACGGTCACATCCACACAATCATTCATTTTTCACTTCCTCCTTCACCTTTACCTTTACCACCGTAAAAATAATTTTTTTTTTACGAAGAGTTCATTGAGTTGAGTCTTCTCGAAGCTAATAGCATTTGTTAGCTATCATCATTTTTAGCAGTATCTTCTAACGTTTAAAAATGGGTGAGACTCTATTCATGTCTTATAGGTATGTCTCCGTGTTGATTCCTCTGTTAATATATCAGTATAGAAGTGTGGTTTACAAAATGAAAGCGATGAAAGATGTTGTGATGAATAATATTTAGGGTGTGTTTTTTTCATGAAAAATGTTTTCTGTCATAAAACAAATTCTTTGGAA
>JAYMTT010001167.1:0-10262 GCA_036898025.1 Hypseocharis bilobata
CTAAAAATACAAATACTACAGATTTAGAGTATGTTTGATCAAGTGGTTGTGCCTCGCACATTTATGATTAATAATTTTTTAATACCCACCGTGCCTTCAAATTCCAAAATTTCAACGGAAAAAAGCATACGAACGGCTCCCTAGAGTATAACATGGAATAATACTCTCATTTTGGATGAGAGAGAGCAACTTTTTATCTATCGAGTCCAGCAGAGTACATTCAAAGTCCGAGTCCAGTGAGAAGTAGGAACCCAAACTAAACCCATCTACTCGAACCCCACCTTCCATTGCTCTCTTTTACTTCTTTCTCAAACCCCTCAAAAACCCTAGATTGGATACAGATAGTGTCCATTGCTTTCTACTTCTTCTTCTTCTTCTTCGCTGCTGCGCTCTCCAAATCTAGGGCTGCTCACAGCAAATCCAATGGACTTCGACGAGTACGAGTATCTAGAGAAGTCCGTCGAAGACACCGACTCTTCTAAGAAGGATAGGAAGAGCAGAGATGGGTCTGAGAAGACCGAGAGGAGTTACAGGAAGAGAGACGGGGATAAAGGAATTGAAGACGACGACGACCGGACTGAAGACCGCAAGAGTAAGCGCTCACGCGGCGACGACGAGAGATCGAGCCGCGATAGGGATCGCCACCGCCGGGACAGAGATTCCGAGAGAGATTCGGAGAGAGACAGAGATCGCGACCGTGCGGGGAGTCATAGAGACAAGGAGAAGGAGAAGGAGAAGGAGAGAGATAGAGACAGGGAGAGGAGAGACAGGGATAAGGAGAAGGAGAGGGACAGAGGAGATAAGGAGAGGGAGAGAGAGAAAAGGAGAGAGAGGGATAGAGAATTAGAGAGGGAAAGAGAGAGGGAAAGGGATAGGGATAGGAGAAGCAGGAGCAGTTCCAGGAAGCGGGAGAGCGACCGTGAGAGGGAGAAGGAACTAATTAGAGAGAGAGAACGTGAACTGGAAATGAGAGAAAGCAGGTAAGGTTTCATACTCATTTTTTTTCTATGATTTTTACCAAATTGAGTGTGAATTTTGGTAGCTTGTATGTAATTATACATTCAATTTGGGTGCTTTTGCATTTGTCTGACTTGTAATAAGATTAAGCTTTAGAAGAATTTCCTAAAATTTCAATTCCTGGCTGACTAAAATTGTCATTTCAATGCATAGCAAAATGGGTGATTCTGGACATAACTTGCTTCAACCTCAAGACATAGTACTTTAAATTATTATTATTATTATTTTCCCAACAAAATTCAATTCTATCCTGTTACTTTCCAGTATTCAACAAAATTCAGTATACTCCATCATATTTGAATTGTCAGTGTTTTTTTCTTCTTGTTGTTTCAGTTGCTTCAAATACATCTGAATCAAACGAGAGATTATAAAACGTGAGCAGAACATTACCCTAAATAATTGTACATGAGGATGGTCTGGAAAAATCTAATCTAATCTAATTCTCACAAATTTTAATTTTTGTGTTATGATTTCCACATTAGGGTATACAAATGCATTTTTCCTTGCTTGAAAATGACATTTCAAATTGTACATTTGCTGGTAAGATAAGACTAAGATTGACTCTTACACTGGTTAGCTTCATAGTGGCTAAATGGTTTAGAGTTTGAAGGGTCCCATTGTTTTCAACTAAAACTTGAAGATTCAATTATATTGCATCTTCAAGGAAAAGAAATTTATTTTTTGTGTTCTTTTATTGCCCAATTCTGTTTTGAGCTTAACATTAGGTGTTTGTGATTGGTATATGATTTATTGTTTTTATTGTTTACATTAGCTTGCCGTCGATGTCACTGTAAGTTGTACAATTGCTTTTTAGTTTCATGCTTCGTTTTAAAAAGATCTTATCCTCGATGATTTAGTAGTATAAACCAAGAGCAAAACTCGAAATATGCAGTGTAGGATCTATTTCAAAAAGGCTTGGTAGTGTTTGGTTTGGCCAGTCTCTTTTTCTTCTTTCAAAAAGATTTACAATTACGTATTAAGTATCAACATCACATGTTTCTGCATTGAGTATCCATCCACTATAGATGTTATTTTACCATTCCAGGCGTTTTATTTCCTCCTAATATTGCTTTCTCCTATTGCTAAAAACTTGTTGCTACTTTATTACTCATGCCACCAAATATTTGTTGCTTCATGATGGACAAGTTTCAGTTTTAGTTGGAGTCGGCAATGTTATAGAGTTTTAACTGTATGTCTGGTCCCTGATAATTTATATGATTATTGACACCTGGAGAAGCTTACTTTTGTGATCTAACATTCTAAGACAATATGTTCTTAGCGTGTGAATTTATGTCTCAAGATGCTTAGATGTTACGCAATAAGGTCTATCAAGAGGGTTTGTATCATGGTTTTAAATGCATACCACTCACATAGCAGTATGGGTATGGGGGGTGGGGGATGGGGAGGGCATAATAGCCGTCTTAATATATTTTATGCTTATGATGTTCTGAAAATATTCCTCTCAATTTGCTTAACATCATTGGGGTGGCAGGAGATTTAAGGATAAGAAAGAAGTGGCAGAGCCCGAAGCTGATCCAGAAAGGGACCAGAGAACAGTTTTTGCTTACCAGGTATATGGATCGCTTCTGTGCTTTTCATCTTTAAGGAATTATCAGGCACATAGTTCTTTATATATATATATATTATATTTGATTGTTGTCAGTTTGTTCTTATGAATTTGTGGATTGCAGATGCCCCTGAAGGCAACTGAGAGAGATGTTTATGAATTCTTCTCAAAAGCTGGCAAGGTTAGCAGGGTTTTTTTTCTACAATCTGTAGAGTTAAGAAAATGAATTTGTTTTAAGTTCCCTGTATCATTTATAATATCTTTAAGATGCTACTATATTGTCATGTCTCATTGTCTGCATCATGTCTCTCACATTGTTTGTATTGATTTGTATTTATAAGACTACTTAAAAATATTATTGCATGAACAAGTACTTCAAACATCATGAATGCATTTATTGAGATATATCTGCTTCCTGTTGCAGTAAATGCTCCTCTGCCTTCAGTTACGAGTAGTATAATGACTTTCTTGTGTCTCAACATTCTATATGTGTGGGGTGAGTGAGAATGTACATGTGTAATTGACAATCTTATGAATACCCAAAGGAGCATCTGATGTGTATTATCTAGAACTTCATTGCACATTCTACTTTTTCGTACTGATTCACTATTTTCCCATTTGAAACATTTGTTATATCTTTTTTTCAGGTGAGAGATGTCAGATTGATCATGGACCGGAATTCAAGACGTTCAAAAGGAGTTGGGTATGCGCCTTTTATTTTCTTATATCTTTTTAGCAGTATCATATGCACAGCACAACTCTTGTGAAGTAACTATTAGCTGATACTCTTTTAAGAATTAGGCTTAACTGAATTTTTAAATGCACTAGCAATGCGATAATGATGAGGGATGATGGGAATACCTTGCACTCATGTTTTATCAATTCATGCTGCGTTCTCAAGGTAGATAACATGAACCTAATTTTTCTGAGTACTTTTCCCCTTTTTCTTTCTCTACATGTTTCCATACAGTAAGGAACTGTTCTATAAGTTTATAGTCCTTAACTCAGTTCTCCACTCTATAAAGCTTCTGCTCTGGGTTGGAAGTGTTGTTTCAATTTATTAGAGCTTAATGTTGATAGCAGTTCTTGATGACTAATTCTGGAACATGCATTTTTTATGGGGGTAGTTAGGCATTTCTTGTCTCTTGTCCTAGGCTCTTGTTACTTAGAGGTTTTAGGAGTTAATTGGTAGCCGAATCCCCTTTTAGTGATAACTTAAGCTTAAGTTGGGACCTTCCCTTTTACCTGGTTGCTGTTTCCTGGTGTCATATCTCCCTCATGATTTTTGTAGTTTTATATTTTTTTATGACGAGCTAACATTTTCTTTTATATGAGGCATCAGATTGATCAAAAAGAAGCTCAGCTTGAGCTCTCTGCACTAGAGTTTTTGTTTCCCTACATCTCTATTCTATATGCTTTGTAAGTTCTGTTTGCGATTTTTATTAATCTTTTAGGTTTTGAAGACTTACTCTTAGCCCCTTGTAAAATTGCAGGTATATTGAATTTTATGATGCAATGTCTGTGCCAATGGCAATAGCTCTCTCTGGCCAATTGCTGCTTGGACAACCTGTGATGGTTAAACCTTCCGAGGCTGAAAAAAATCTTGTTCAATCTACCGCTGCTGCTGGTGGGTCAGGTGGTCTTACTGGACCATATGGAGCAGTTGATAGGAAACTGTATGTGGGAAACTTACACTTCAGTATTACAGAAACCCAGCTTAGAGAGGTATGGAACTAGGTGTTCCATTTGGTTATCATATACATTGTTTTTGAGAAATAATTGCCTTTTGTTCTGCATATGCACACATTGCAATTGGCTGTTTGAATTGTAATATAAACGGGCATCAGGGAAGAAAAGGAAGCATGCATTCAAAAGAGAACTGCTAAAAGAAAAAAAACTGAGGAGACTTTTGCTTCCCCTGGTACTTGCATTTCTAACAAGCAAGACAAATGAAATAGCGTCAGAAATTAATTTGATAGCGATATAATCCACGGTCGATGGGATAGCTTTGTGTTCTTTTACTTATTTGTCAAAAGTAATTTGCTCTTCAGGTAGTATGTCAGGGAGGTGACAAAGGTGTTGTGTGGCTATGGTAACTTGGATTCTTGGTTAAAAAGTTCATTAGCCATTGTCTGGCTTAATGATTTTATTTCTGATTTTATAGATTAAATTGAAAATGACCCCTTCCAAGTTGCGATCTAATATATTCTTCTAATTCCCACCCCTTTGCATTCTTAACATAAGACCGCCAAAATGGATAGGTCTGGAGCCAGACAAAAATGAACAGCTGAGGTTGTTTTAGTACGTTTTTATAATCCAATGGGATTGCATTAAATGCCCAACTAAGTGCAATTATATAGGCACAGAATAACCATATACAGGGGACTCCGGCAGGTTTTCTCAAGTTACATTATATACTCATTTTTGAAACTTTTCTTTGCCTTTTAATCTTGAATAATAGATTTTTGAAGCATTTGGTCCTGTCGAGCTTGTGCAACTTCCCCTAGACCTTGAAACAGGACAGTGCAAAGGTTTCGGGTTTGTTCAAGTAAGTGATAATATCTGGAAGACTGTAGAATGTTTATTGTCTCTATACAATAGTTATAGTTAGAATTATATATTTGTAAATTCATCTTTCTTTTGTAGTTTGCTCATCTTGAACACGCTAAGGCTGCTCAAACTTTGAACGGAAAATTGGAGATTGCTGGTCGAGTTGTTAAGGTTGGCTTTTACTCCTTGAAGCTTTGAACATACATATTATAAATTTATTTTTGGATGTGTAGTGATTCTGTTATATATATATATATATATATGAGAGTATCACTACCTATCCTATTTTGATTGTTCATGTTAACATATTTGCCTCTGGATATCTTTTTACAGGTTTCATCAGTCACAGATCATGTTGGAGCGCAGGAAACTGGAGCAAAGTCTGCAGACTTTGATGATGACGATGGGGGTGGTTTGGTGAGTGAGTTGTCTCCACATATTGGATGAACATAATACAAAAATCTATGTGATGCTGCTAGCTCATTTGATACTTCATTGCAATAATTTTCACAATGAAGCCCAGAACAGTTTAGAGGATAGATATTATAAATTCTATTTCTGAAAACAAGGTTGTTTACTTTTTTGCTAGCATTTAATGTCACGTGCCCTGCACGTAAGTTTATTTATTTAATTAGTTTAATTGAAAAAAAATTAATGAGAATAAATTTATTAGAAAATCTTTTTAAAAACAAGTAAGTGATAAACAATGATAATCATTCTTGTCAATTGGATTATTTATCTGTCTTTGTGTTGTATGTTGAAGTCGTCCATGAGTCCAATCACTATCATGATAAAATAAACTATAGAGATATATAGAAAAATAGAAAATTTGATACTGTGAGAAAATCATGTCTGAGGAGATGTCTCCAAGATGTAATTCAGTGTCATCCCATCCCACTCTCTTATACAAAAAAAAAAAAAATATATATCGAACACTTGGAAACTATTTGAAATGCAAGTAGATGTGATAAACAATTTTGACAGAAGTGACCTATTTATAGCATGGGGTTGGTTCCAAATTTAGTGCTCCAACTTTTAGGTCAAAGTTTTTTTTATTTTTCATAGTTTTACATCTTGTTTAAATAGAATTATCTTTTGAAATTATGAAGCAATTGATGTGTTTCAATTCGAAAACATACAAGTTGAGTCAACATTCTTTTAGGTAGCATATCAATATAGACTGCTGTATGATGATCTCTTAGTCTAGCAAATAACAGGTGCTATGGGACTGCTTTACCTAATGTTCTATTGTTTTTTACATGTCTATGTGCATATATGCATGCCTTATATTACATTCTCATCCATAACAAGTTGTAGTAGATGGCAATACAGTTGTTAACTTGAGTATCAAGTAGTTAAAATGTGCAGGGTGGTAAGTTCTTGGCCATGGAACAAGACTTGATCTATAAGCTTGGCAATAGGTTTTGAAACAATTCATCATAAGAACACTGAATATTTTTAATACTTTAGGATGAATTTTGCATTTGCGCAGTTTGTTCCCATGTATTATCCATGTTATGTTCCTTTATTTTGCCTGCTGCTTGTATATTCTTGAGTTCAGTTCCACCCTGATGTGTGACGTCTTTTCATGCAGTCTTTAAATGCTCAATCAAGGGCATTGCTCATGCAAAAGCTTGATCGCACTGGTACAGCGACAAGGTCTGTTCTATCACCCTTCTCTTGGGTCCAGATAACCATGTCTTAAGTTTCATTAATCTTTGTTATTTTTTTGCAGTATTGCAGGGTCTCTTGGGGTTCCTATGCGTAATGGCTCAGCTCCAAATCAACAAACCCTTGGCTTGCCTATTAATGGGCAAGCAGCACTGGCCATGCCAACTCTTCCCGCACAAGTTATTTCTACACCAGCTGCTGAACCTGTTGGAAATCCTAGCGAGTGCTTATTGTTGAAGAATATGTTTGATCCAGCAACTGAGGTTTGTGACTTTCATGTTTTATTTAGTTTCTCTTTGTGCATGATATCGACTTTCCAAAGTTATTTTGTAGACGGAACCTGATTTTGATCTAGACATTAAAGATGATGTTGGAGAAGAATGCTCAAAGTATGGCCGTGTAAAGCATATTTATGTGGACAAGTAAGTATATATCTGTATACATTCTACTCCTAGCCAAGAGTTCAAATTTGTTCCTGAAAGTTGCGTTGCTATGTGATGGTGACAATCATAGCACAATCTTCATTAATTAATTGATTAATTAATAATAGAAACTGAATGATAAGTCTGAACTTGGCTTGTTTATGTAATCTCTAGTTTCTATTAGAATCATCCAGTTTGTACCTCAGTATAAGCATACAACTCCATATTCTCATCATTGTCCGTGTTTTCATGCTTCAGCCTTTCTTCAAAAGCTAGGGGTGACCTGAACTATCCATTATCCATTGATCAGCATTAGACCACTTTGGATTAGATTGGATTAATCCAAATATGGAAAAGGATTGGATTTAGATCACAATCCAAACAGTTAATAAAATCCATTTGATCCCAAAGATATATAAAATTAGTTTTAAATTTAAACTTACATAATTTGAAAAATGTTTGGATTACGTTTGATCCAAATTGCATGTATAAATATGGAGCCAGTCCATATTATGTGTATATTAAGATAACAGTTTTATCAATCACTGTCATTTCATGCAATTTGATGGTTTGTTTATGTGCGGTTTGTATGCGGTGAACAGAAACAGTGCTGGTTTTGTTTATGTGCGGTTTGAAACTGTGGAAGCTGCTATAGGTGCTCAACGTGCGATGCATATGAGATGGTTTGCACGCCGGTTGATTTCAGCCCTGTTTATGGTATACATTTTGATTACTGTTCTTCATTCTTCATGCATATGTGAATTTTGTTTATTCTTCTGTCCTATATCGGGAATTTTGCCTCCTTTGACGTTGTGCTGTGGAGGTTATGAGGAAGTGTGCATTATTTTGCACTTTATGATGACCACTTGTTTTAGTTTAGAGAGGGAACCTTTTTGAGAACTTACCCAGGAACTTTCCTTTTGCTTGGCTGAATAAGCATCTGAACCTGCTAGCTGTTGTTATTGCTTTTCTAGTGTGATTGATCTGCAGTTTGATATTGTATACTTTCTAAGAAACTTTTCCTTCATCTTGCAGCAACCACACGAGTACGAAGCTAAGTTTAATGCTGGAGCTTGAAGAAATGCTCACTTGCAGGGCTTTTAGAAATATTTTTCGGTAGGGTAGTTTATTTAGTTGAATTATTTTTCTTGGTTTTAAAATTTATAGTTACATTCATTTGCAATGCATTAGATGTATGATAACAATGTCTGTTCCCAACATTTGGCATCTGTAATTCATTCAAATTGTGTATTCTCATAATTTGAAATTCTAAGTATCATGTAGGGGTGTTGTTTCCTTTGGTGACACTTTTATTGGTTCTTTGTGTTAACGTACTCAAATGAATGGCCGTTATACTAATTATAGATGTTTCCAAATGAATGTTTAATTTCATTTTTAAAAGACTAAATATTCTTTAACTTACTACAATACCTTTAAATAGTTATGACAACTTTTAGAGGTTGTTACAAGGGTATAAAGTGGAAAGTCGATGACTATCAAAATTTATCTTTAATTTGCTAAAATGTTTAAGGGACATTCATTTGGGAATGGAGTAATAATTTTCAGCTGGGGACGAGTCATTGTGCATAAATGTGTTATGAACATATTTTTCTAGAGTTTGCAGAAGGAATGCAGTGATTTGCCTTGGGATTTTCAGGTATTTGTATGAACAATTGAAATGACAATGTATTATAATGGTAACTATATAAACTAATCCCTCTAATGATCAGAAGTAGCACATCCGTAATTAATGATGTGAAAATAGAACACAATGAAGAGAAATTTTAGTATGTGAATTTTGTAACATATATAGACGTTAATTTTTATGGTTCAGTTTATTACGTTACGTGAACTTGATTGATTGAAGCAACCATTTGACCATTAATAACCGTTGAGCATGGTGTTTTTTTTGGTTGACTTTTCTTGATATAGCACCCGTCTAGAGGTATGTTGTTGATGTGGCATAATTTTTATTTATTTTTTCATTTTTTGTTCTTATTTCTTGTGCAACTTTTTTCCTTCCCCCTCTCGTATAATTGTATTCACATGCTAAACAAAAATATTTATGGAGATGAGAGTTAATAAAAGGGGAAAGAATCACAAACGCGTATTATTTTGTCAAAAATAAGCCATAATATTTTGGACAAATAAAAAGAATTTGGTGAAAAGTGAAACTCACATGCTTGGTTATTGGGCTTCTTTTCTTCATTTGGGGGTTAGTCAACACAGGTTAACAGGCATGTCAGTTATTTTGTGCCAGTTCAGCCAACCCGAACGGAGAGAAGAAAGCAACAACTACATTGTCAGTGTTTTTCAAGTTCAGTAACTAAATTGTTACTTTTCAAAGTCCAACAACCATATTGTCAAGTGGGCTAAAGTTCAGCAACCAAAAAGACAGAATTCCAAATTTTGTTTGATTTATATATAGCACCTTGAACTCATAGAGATACGATGATAAGCTATAACACAAACGGGGAAGGATTAGCTGATTCTTGGTTCTAACATTAACTTATATTTTGTGAATCGTAAGCACCCAACAATGGCAATGAAAATTACTTGGACGAAAACTTTCAAAAGATCTTCAGTAATTTTGATACAAATCTTTACACGAGACGACGCATTTATTGATCAGAGGGGCTATTATCATGATTCAGGTATGGAATCAAGAGTAATTTTGAATTATAAATCTATGAGAGATGATTCAATTATTGATTAAATGAGCTATTAACGTAGCGTTTGAATTAGTTTGCTTGGAAATGAGAATGAAAATGAGAAATTATGTTTTGAATGATATTTGTTTTAAAGGTATATTTACATACAATTTGGAGAGAGGAGGGATGAGAATGAAAAACTCATTTTTCTTTCCTGAGGAGAGGATCAAAAAATGAGAATTTTTATTCCTTATCTAAGCACAAATTTAAGTGATTCTCGTTCATTGGGTTCCATTCAAAGTATAATTTCTCATTCCTAAGCAAAAACTACCTACCAGGATTCGGGTTCTGAGTGAGAGAAAACACCCCAACAAATCAAACTCG